>CM024640.1:3531754-3612875 GCA_014182715.1 Eucalyptus cloeziana
GAAGTTCGGGAACATAGTCCATACTGGAAGGTGTTTTATGGCCCACAGGACGAGGCTCTAGAAATGGAGGAAACAATACCTGAGACCCCCCTGCTGTGCCACACCCATTGCCTTTGCTACCGCCGCCTGCACAGCCCACTAGAATGCATGCAACAAGGCCTCCATAGCCTACGAACTTCTCCACCGCTGCTCCAGAGGATCGCCACACCACTGATATGGTCCCTGCTTCAACGAAACTAAAGGCTGTAAATACGGAATACATGGATAGCAATAAACAGGTCCTAAGAAAGTCTACCAGAAATTCAAGCACAGGAGGCACATCAAAGAAGCAACGTAGGTTTTCCCCTTATGACACACGTCCCTCAAGCATTTTAGAATTTGACGACAACCTTCTCATGGACGCTCCAGTGTTGGTGGCTGAAGATATGGCCCAATGGGCTTTGGTGGCTGGCCCTCAACAGCCACCCCCCCACAAATGAAACTACTTTGTTGGAACTGTCAGGGTCTAGGCAATCCCCTGACAGTTCGAACTCTTAAGGCCTTAGTGGCCAAGGAAAAGCCCGACTTGGTCTTTCTCATGGAGACTAAGAATTTTGATCCAGCTCTTACCCGCTTGCAACGTAGGTTAAGCTTTACATATGTTTTTGTTCGCAATCCTGACGGTCTTAAAGGGGGTCTCGCACTTCTATGGCAACCTAGTGTATCAGTCGATATTCTTCATGCTTCTGATGATTACCTTGATCTGCTGTGCAAGGACCTGCCTGAGGATAGAACTATGCGTCTTACCTACATCCATGCCCCTTACTCATACCACAAGAGGTAGTTACTTTGGCAAGACTTACGGCTTATCAGCTTTGCCAATACATGGCCATGGGTCTGTGCAGGGGATTTTAATAATATCATCTACCCTTGGGAAAAAGTTGGTCAGCGACCTGCTGCTCTATTTCGACTATCTTCCTTTCGCAGTTTCATCAGTGATTGTTCTCTCATGGAGGTGGAGAGTAAAGGTTGCAGATTTACCTGGTCCAATAATCGAGCGGGAGATGCGCTAGTCAAAGAACGCATTGATAGGGTCCTGTGTAGCTCTACCTGGAGGGTTATGTATCTTGTCGCTGAAGTTCTGGCTTTACCGGCAGTGGGATCTAATCACAATCTCATCCTCCTTAGTACTACTAATCGGCCTCGATCTGGCACTCGGCCTTTTGTTTTTGAAGCATTTTGGAATCAGGATCCTGACTGTCAAGCGCTTATCAGTAGAACCTGGAATTCTAGCTACACTGGTCACCTTAGCTTCGTCCATAAACTACAGGTTGTCGCTAAGGCATTACAGACATGGAGTCAAACCAAGTTCAAGAACGGGCACCGAAGGATCACATTGCTACATCAACAACTACAAGAAGTAACGAACACCGGTTCTCCTACTATCAATGAGGCGGAGACAGCATCTAATCTTAGGACCGAAATTCGTGAATTATGGCGTCAGGAGGAGCTTTTCTGGGCTATGAGATCTAGAGTCAACTGGTTGAAATGGGGGGATAAGAACACGAAGTTTTTCCATGCCTCTACCATCCAACGACGCCAAAGGAATTGGATCACCATGCTTTAGCATACCGACCAGGAATGGGAGCGAGACCCCCAGACACTCAAGGAGATGACCCATGCTTTTTTCTCAAGATTATATACGACGGTGGGACCACGCAACTATGACTCAGTCCTGGCTCACTGCCCTTCCCTCGTCACCCCCGGTATGAACTCCCACCTCATAGCTTCAGTCACTGTGGAAGAAGTTCGCGATGCTACTTTCCAAATGGGCATTTCTAAGGCGCCCGGACCGGATGGCCTCGGAGGATTCTTCTACCAAACACACTGGGATGTCATTAAGGATGACCTTCTAAGGTTAGTGGACAACTTTTTTACTTCCGGTGTATTACCTATTACTCTAAATTGAACAAGCATTGTTTTGATCCCTAAGACCAATCATCCGGAACGTCTTGATCAGTATCGGCCGATTAGCCTGTGTAACTATGCATATAAAATCATCTCCAAGGTTCTTGCCAATCGACTAAAACCATGGCTACCGAGTCTAATTGCTCCAGAACAGGCAGCCTTTGTCAGTGGACGCCAGATTCAAGATAATATCCTCATCGTCCAAGAGGTTATGCACCAATTCCAGACAAGAACATGGAAGCGCCAATAGAAGATATTAATCAAGACTGATATGCACAAGGCGTATGATCGAGTGGAATGGGATTTTCTGAGAGATTATCTGATCAAGCTGGGATTTCACCATCGCTGGATTCATTGGGTCATGCAGTGCATTACTACACCATCTCTCAGTGTGTGTTTTAATGGTGAACAATTGCCTTACATACAGCCTTCACGGGGACTTTGACAAGGTGATCCTCTGTCCCCTTACCTCTTTGTGCTAGTGGCAAATGTTCTATCCACTTTGATTACCCAGGCAATTCATACTGGCACTCTTAAAGGGATCAGACTTACTAGGACCTGCCCGACTATATCCCACTTATTTTTCGCTGATGACTGTCTTTTTTCTTGAGGCGACAATTACTGAGTGTCAGAACTTGTCCAATATCCTGAATCAATATTGTCTAGCTACAAGCCAGGTGATTAACAGAAACAAATCAGGCATGTATTGTAGCAACGCTTGTCCTTTCACTCTGCAGCAGAACTTAGCTCGGGAATTTAGAGTACCCCTACTTCAAAGCTATGGCAAGTACTTAGGTATACCTTCTAACTGGGGACGGTCGAAAAAAGACATGTTTTCATGGATTTTGGCAAGGGTAAATGCTAAATTAGACGGGTGGAAAGAACGGCTTTTATCGAAAGGCGGTAAAGAGGTCCTTATCAAGTCAGTCGTGCAGGCCATTCCTCAGTATGCCATGTCGGTTTTCAAGCTACCTCATTCTCTTTATAAGGCCATCGAACATCGTATCGCTCATTTCTGGTGGAAGACGGATGTTAGTAGAGGAGGTATCCATTGGCATAACTGGCGCTCCTTAAAATTCAGCAAGCATTGTGGCGGCTTGGGGTTCCGTGATTTGCTCGCCTCTAACACAGCTTTATTAGGTAAGCAAGCCTGGCGAATTCTCCATAACCCTCTTTCCTTATGCAGTCAAATCCTTAAAGGTATCTATTTCCCTCACACTAATTTTATGAAAGCGGCACCTGGCCGCCGACCTTCATGGGGCTGGAGAAGTCTCATTGTTGGACGTGAAGCCTTATTACCGAATCTGTGTTGGTTAGTGGGTGATGGTACACGCATACATACAAGATGGGATCGATGGTTACCACTAGGACCTTTACCGGGCCCTCTAGCACACGACGAACCGGAATGGGTCGCGGATCTCATCGACCCTCATCTCCACTCCTGGAATATCCCTTTCATCCGACAGCACTATGATGAGGCCATCGCTCAGGAAATCATCAGAACTCCTATCAGGCCTGAA
This sequence comes from Eucalyptus cloeziana, assembly GCA_014182715.1. NCBI lineage: Eukaryota > Viridiplantae > Streptophyta > Magnoliopsida > Myrtales > Myrtaceae > Eucalyptus > Eucalyptus cloeziana. The sequence continues at coordinate 3,535,222 of CM024640.1, forward strand.
TTTGCTGATGATATGTTAATCTGGATAGCCACCAAAAATGGTACTCATTCGGTCAAGAGCCACTACCACTCCATCCTCACCACAGAACAACGCAACAACAGCCACACTACAGCAGCCACTTTCAATCTCGACAAACCGCTATGGACCAGAATCTGGACTTTGCAGACAGAACCTAAAATCCGCATGTTCCTATGGTCTGTTTTTCATAACTCTATAGCTACTAAAGCTAATCTATTCCGACGCCACATTCTAGAGGATCCTACATGCTTACTGTGCGATCAACACACGCCGGAAACACTCGAGCATATGTTCTTTCATTGCTCTTGGACGACTGAGGTATGGCAGCATCCTGATATTCGTCATCTACATATTTCCCCCCCAGTTCATGGAATTGCTCAGTGGATCAAACAACAGGCTAGGCAGCAACGATGTGTACCTGAGTTCGAGCTCATTGCGCACATCCTCTGGCACATTTAGCGCGGCCGAAATAATTTTGTCTTTCGACACCAACAGCCGAGTCCCCACCTCGCAATTGTAGATGCGTTTGCACACCGACATAGCTGGACAACGATTACTCGAGTCGAACAGCCGGACCACTCCTCTGCATTGTCCGCCGGTATTATGTGGCAACCTCCTGAAGCGGGGGTTCTGAAATGCAACATAGACGGGGCTTATACGGAGGGCAACCTGATCGGTACTATGGCGTGTATTAGCAGGGATCACAGGGGTACACTTACAGATGTGTTCACAGCTGATTTTTCCGGCGACTTCGACGCTTCAAACTGAAGTTCAGGCCCTCAGCGGTGCTCTTCGCCATCTACTACAGCTCGGTCTTCAAACTGCTCAGGTCGTCATTGAATCGGACTGCTAGAGCGTGGTTGACATTTTGACCAACAATCGGCGGCCGCCATGGGAGGATCGTCCACTCTTCGAGGAGGCCATCTCCCTGCTTCGTTCGTGCCCTAATCTGGAGCTTCGGTACTGCAGGAGGGAAGCAAATCTGGCCGCGGACTGGGCCGCGAAGGCCCATGGCCGAACTGACCGGGCCCTCAACTGGAACCTTTTTCCCCCTTTTGGTCTTCTTGACCTTGTGTTTGCAGATGCGGTTGTAAGCGGATGTAAGATGTTCTAATTTCTAATATATTATCTTCGTCCAAAAAAAAAGAAAATATGCACTTCCTATTGAGAAAAATTGACTAACTGGCATTTCAAGGTCGCGTGTCATAATTGGGTTTTGCTATTGTGTCATTAGAAAACACCATACTTTGTTTATTATGATATAAAACTTAGGGAAAAGACCACCAAAAATCTCAAATTTTGTCCAAAGTGACAAATTTACCCTTTTTTTTTTTGTGACATGAAAATTCCCAAACTTTACCAACCATGACACATTTACCCAAAAAAAATTTTCGCGACACAAAAAACCTGAACTTGTATCCGTGTGACACATTTACCTTAAACCATAGGGCATTTTCATCTTTTACTTTTTAATTTTTTTTTCTTTTTTTCTTCTTCTTCCCTCTTCCCTCTGTCGGCCATGGTGGAGAGAAGCCGGACTCGGGCGAGGGTCACCCTCGCTTGGGCTGGCTAGGGTAGCCCTCACCTGCGTCGGGTGAGGGTGGCCCTTGGCTGGGTCAGGCAAGGGCCTCTCTCCCCAGATTTGGTGAGGGCACCCCTCACCTGACTTAGATGAGGGCCGCCCTCACCTATGTCGGGTGAGGGTTGCCCTTGCTAGGCCCTCTCCCGACCTAGCCAAGGGCTACCCTCGCCTGACGCTGGCGAGGGCCGCCCTTGTCTAAGTCCGGCTTCCCTCCACCATGGACGGCAGAGGGAAGAGAGAAGAAGAAAAACGGAAAAAGAAGAACAAGGAAAAACAGAAAAAAATAAGACGAAAATGCTATGGTGCGTTAAATGAGTCACGGTTAGTAAAGTTTGGAGTTTTTTATGTCACAAAAAAAAGTTTGGGATAAATTTGTCACTTTAGGCAAAATTTGGGGTTTTTGGTGGTTTTTTCCCTAAAACTAATGTATATTAAATTTGTGCCAATTCGTGTCACTTTCATTTTTACCATGTAATGATGTGTAAATGCATTAAATTGTGTGGGAAATTACCAGCGCTTTCACACGTCATTATTTCTAGGGAAAATGTCACAAATGGTCCATATACTATTACTTAATGTGCAATTTGGTCCATGAACTTTCGATCGGCTCAATTTGATCTTTGAACTATTGATAAATGTCCAATTTGATCCCTAAACTTTCGATCGGCTCAATTTGGTCCTTGAACTATTGATAAATGTCCGATTTAGTCCCTGAACTATTGATAAATGTCCGATTTGGTCCTTGAACTTTCGATCGGCTCAATTTGGTCCCTGAACTATTGATAAATGTCCGATTTGGTCCCTGAACTTTCGATTGGCTCAATTTGGTCCATGAACTATTAATAAATGTCCAATTTGGTCCTTCGTTACTTTTTTTTTTTTTTTGCTTCTTCTCTCCTCCCGTCGCCGACGTCGTGCGACCCTCGCCGGACGCCAGCTTCCCTCTGCCGGAGCCGACGGAGGGAAGAGAGAAGAAGCCAAAAAAAAAAAAAAAAAGTAACGAAAGACTAAATTGGACATTTATTAATAGTTCATGGACAAATTGAGCCAATCGAAAGTTCAGTGGACCAAATCGGACATTTATCAATAGTTCATGGACAAATCGAGCCGATCGAAAGTTCAGGGACCAAAGCGGACATTTATCAATAGTTCAGGGACCAAATCAAGCCGATCAAAAGTTTAGGGACCAAATTGGACATTTATCAATAGTTCAGAAATTAAATTGAGCCGATCGAAAGTTCATGGACCAAATTGCACATTAAGTAATAGTATAGGGACGATTTGTGACATTTTCCCTTATTTCTATGTAATTCTACTAGTTCTCACAGGTGTGCAAGGTTGTTTTTGGGTACTTTGAAACTGAGTGTATTGATGAATTTCGTGGTAAACGCAAAAAGCGATACTCGAGTAATGAAAATGAAAAATGCTAACCTCATATTCATACGATAGACATGTTTGTTGCGTCATAGGATAGATTATACACATCTTAGCATACAATTTTGGAGTCATTTAAAAAAATTAATATAACTAAAGCGAGCTAAAAAAATTGTAAATATTGGACAGTTTAATCATAACCTAGCCCCTATTACGAGGTAAACAATCATAAAGTAAAAATTGTTGAATCAAGAGAACCAAGGGAAAAAAAAAGAAAGAAAGAGAAATTCCAATCATAAATGCACTCATGAGGAAGGGAAAGTAAAGATAATAAAGAAAGAACAATAATACACGGACAAAAAAATATCACATAAGTTTGTATGGTAATCAACCTCTATATGCGAGTCCAAGAATGAGCTTTCATATTGCAATTCCATAAATCAAAACGATTTTTGACTAAATATATAATATGATATCTAAAATTTTAATTTGTTCAATATAATCTTTGAACTTTGATATAATGTGCAATGTCATCCTTGAACTTTTAATTTTTTTTAATGTGATCTTTAGTTTGTTGGTTCATATTCAATTTAGTCCCTAAATTATATAAAAATATTTAATGTTGTATAGAGATTAAATTGAACACGTGCAAAAAAATCAGGGTTCACATACAATAAATAAAAGTTCAGAAATGACATTCATATTGGATAAAACTTCGGGGACTAAATAGAACAAATTAAATGTTAAAAAATCACAATACATATTAAGTCAAAGTTCAGAAATCATTTGCATAATTTTCCCAAATTTTTATATTAAAGTCAATCAAGGGCATTAGCAAAATGGTAAAAATATAGTCCACAAATGCTTATTTCCTGTTTTCATTGAGGAGGAGATTTCGTACGTATGTTCTTTATATTTATACCTTTTCTTTTTATTTTAGATTTTAGTATTAGAGTTGATAAGCTATCTTTAAGACTATTTTTTTTTTTTTTTTAAATATCTTTATCAAATTGGAAAATAAAATCTTGCCATTGTTCTTTTTGTCAATTTTGAATCTAAAATTAAAAGTTTGATTTCACATTTGGCCAGGCAACAAGAATTCTTCAACGATAATTTATCCATGTAAACAAATTACCAGGACTTAGGAGCGACGGTTTGCCTTTTCAAATAAACTTGAAAATGATGATTTTTATTGGGCAATCTCAGTGCTCGAGTCTTAAGTAATGAATATATGTACAACATGTTATATTCATAATTTATTTTAACTAAATACGAAAAATATATGTACTATCTAATTATAAATCAATTTACATATTTCATCTGAAAAAATTAAGTTGTCTCCTTACGAGTTTGAATTTCAATGTAAAATGCTTGATAACTCACTTATTGGCTAAATAAAAGATATTTAATTAATTATTTTGTCAATCTAACTTACAAACAAATGTATTTTATTTTCAATTTTTTTTTAAAAAAATGCGATATTACCTTTAATGACCCTCGTTATCGATGAACATTTCATTTGGTATACCCTTAATACAGGTGCCAAACAGGATCGCTAAAAACTTTTCGATTTTCACGAAGAATGTAAATGTCTCAGCAATTTTGCATGTATGGCTTGGACATTGCAAGCATGTATAGGTAGGTCCACTTGTCTTAAGTTCCTGCGATATTGTCCTTTAATTTTAGATGCAATTTTAAAAACAATGTCAAGAAAATGCGAAATACTACTATTACTAGTACTGCTACAACTGCTAACAACAACAACAACAACAACAACAATAACAATAATAAACTCGTTTGGGATAAAAATTTTCTATTTATAAGAAAGACTTAATTTCTCTAAGTTCTCAAAATGAATTAATTGTACAATTCAGTTTTTGATATTCACTATTTTTAAAGAGTTCCAAATATTTCATGATAAATAAAAGTCAAAGAGATAATCTCGTAAAATTTAAAGAAAGTAAAAAATGAATTGTACCCTTCAAGATTACATAAATGGGCCAATTGTAAACAATTGTATTTGATATTTCAATCTTTTCAAAAATTTCAAGTAATTTGTGATGATATTTGACAAAGTTTTATCGTAACCAAGTGCATCAATGAATTTTTTTAATATTATGGTTATGATAGTGCACAGAGAATTTCCTATTTATGGTATCAGTAAAAAAAAAAATTATAAAATGAGAACATTTTTATTTACAATATGTAAATTTCCAACATTTGATTACATGATATAAATATTTTAATTTTGGACCAATTTTCATGTCTAGAATTGGTAGTCAATTCCTCATGAATTTCTCTTTCTCAGATATTAGTAGATTTGTTTCTTCAACTACTACAAACATGCAAACTAGATCGTTTTCCACAACAAATTTATGCCTTTTCGCTTGTTAACACCCAAAATTTTGTCAACGTATTAAGTATCCATTTATTATATAAAAATGTGAAAAATATATAAAAAAGGATAAAAGATAAAAAGACAAAAAACTGAAAAAATGAATAAAATGGACCAAAGGAAAGGGAAATAAAAATGAATGAAAGTGATATATAAAAAAATGTTGAAAAAAAAAAATCGAGCAGGTCGGTGTGTCCAGCCCATTTTTTTTTTTTTTTTATTCCTTGGGCCCATCTTTTATTTTTCCTTTACCCTATCTCTATATTTCCTTTTTCAGCCCGTCTCTTTTGTAGTTTCTTGGCCCATCCTAGAACTAAGCAAGGATAGAGGCCCAAGCCCCATTCCCTCTTCTTCTACCACGGATGCTCACGCCTGTGAGCATGAGGGCGACGACGAGTTTGAAGGTAGGTCGGTAAGCTGGAATGGTGGTGGCGTCGAGTGTTCTTTGTTCGGTTGGAGTTGCAGAACGCATGCTTCGGTGAAGGAGGGAGGCGTAAGGTTGAAGATGACCTGGGCACGAGAGAGAGAGAGAGAGAGAGAGAGAGAGAGAATTTTTTTTAAAAAAGGGAAAATGAGCTTTGAGCTGACTTAGGCCACTGTTTGGTTCGGCGTTAAGGGACTTTTAGCGCAAAGCCCCTGGGAAAAATTTCAGGTAATTTGGTTCGGCATTTGGAGGTATCTTTGGGGAATCTTTGGCATTTTTGAATCTTTGTGGAATCTTTGAAAGCCAAGCGGTGGGGACTTGCTTTGGGCATTCGGCATTTTGGAGTGCTAAAGGGGTTTAATGAATTTTTTTCTTCCAATATTACCCTCATTTGATAATTGAGTTTTCTTGTTTTACCCTCAAAACGATTGTTCATCGTCTTCCTCGTCTTCCTTGTTTCTTCAAGACCGAAGCTCAGCTGCCGGAGCTCAATCGGCCGGAGCTGGTCACCCACGCACCGCCGTCGCCACACACCACCGTCGCCACGCACCACCGTCGTGTGGGTCGCAGCCTCAGCGGCGTCGCACAGGTCACGCGACCCACGTGACGGGCTGGCGGTGCTCGGCCCGGCCGATCCGGTCGCCGAGCACCGCCGTTGCGTGGGTCGTGGCCTCGGGCGGCGTTGCGTGACCCACGTGACGGCTGAGCACCCAGATTCGGTCGCCGCGCACCACCGTCGCGTGGGTCGCAGCCTCAAGCGGCGTCGTGCGACCCACGCGACGGGCCGAGCACCGCTCAGCCGGCCAGATCCGGTCGCCACACACCATCGTTGCCACGCACCGCCAGTGCGTGGGTTGCGCGGCCCAGTGGTGTTGCCCGAGGCCGCACGACCCACGCGATGGCGATGCGTGGGTCGCGCGGAGCTAGGTAGCGTCGCCCGAGGGCGCGCGACCCACAGGACGGTGGTGCGTGGGTCGCGCGACATAGGCGACGCCGCCTGAGACCGCGACTCGCGCGACGGTGGTGCGTGGGTCGCACGATCCGCCGCCTCCCCACCACCACGCCACTAGCCGCCTCCCCCACCACAACCACCGGTCGCCAACCCAACCAGCTCCGATGCCTCCCACTTGTTCCCCTCCTCTGCATCAACATCTCCTCCTCCTTTTTCCTTTTCTTTTTTTCCTTTTTTTTTTTCACCTCAAAGCTACTTTGCAAAATGCTGCACCAAAATAAAAGTTCCCAAACACTTCAGCATTCACCAAATGCCCATTCTTCTAAAGATACTTGGGGAAATGCAAAGGCATTTCCCCAAAGTTGAACCAAACGAGCCCTTACATGGTGGGCTGGGGAAGAGTCAGCAAGAATCTAAGTGGGCTAGGAACCGATAGAAAAGTCAGTTATATATACACACACAAAAGGTTAAAAATTTCTGTTTTAATGCGGGTCGGATCCGGGTAGTTGGGTCGGCTCAATGGGTTGGATCGGGTAAAACCGGTCCAAACATTCCCTAAATATAATAATAAAACAATTTAGTTTTTAAAAAATCACAGAAATTATTAAAAAATTCAGTAAATCACAAAAATTAAGAAATCCAGAAAATCCCTAGAAAATTAATAAAATATTCTTAATTTGCAAAAAATATAAAAATCATAAAAACCATTAAAAATTCCAGAAAATTCAGAAATACTAAAAAAATTTCCGAAAATTTATAAAAATTAAAAATAGAAAATAATAAAATATTTTATAAAACTTAGAAACTCATTCAAAATTTATGAAATTCAGAGAAAAATCATAAAAATTTGGAAATTCAGAAAATCATTAAAAAATTCAATTAATTAGAAAATCCAGAAATAAAAACACATATATTTAAAAATATTAGAAATGAAAAAATTCTAAAAAAAATTCAGAAAATTATAGAAAATAAAAATATTTTTTTAAAAAAAATTGGAAAAAAAAATCAAAACCCAAAATTAGACAAGCCTTTAGGGCTTTAAAATAGGTTTCATTAATTTGGATTGTCTTTTTTTTTTTCTTTTCAGAGACCATTTTAGAATGCTAGTGTTTTTTCTTTGTGAATATACTTGGCTGCGCTTTTTAATATATTGGATGCTATTTCATTTGTTTTAGAATGGTTAGGATGAAAATTAGATTTATTTGATAGGTTGCTATGGCTTGAGCTAACACGTGGTCAAGTTTGTACTGAAGGGGCATTAGTCTTAAGATTAATATAATCAAGTCCCATAGACCAAAATCTCTAGTTGCATAAATAATAAGATATTTTTTCGTATCTTACTTGGTTTCTAACCGACCAAAAAAGCTAGTGACAGCTCCTTAATTAAAATTCATGTAGGATTAATTAATTAAATTTGAATGCCCGATGTTGCGCGAGGTATGGACTTGAAAGAGCCCAAGTCAATGTAAGACAGCTGGGCCGAAGTTGACAACACCCCTAAACCTAATTTCTCCCTCCCTAGTTCAAAGGGATTAGGTCGCGACATCGCTCAAGATGAAATGGATGCTAGTATTGTCCAAAAAGAATAATAATAAAAAAAGAACAAAGAAAAATCCACACATCAGTCGCAATGCCTAGAGAATTAATAAAAACCAAATCCATGATCACCGCATGGACGTAGGACTTTTTACTAGTGAGGCTATAGAAAAATATGTGTTATTTCAAAATTTGAATATGGAGGAAATTGCATCCACAGGTACGCCATAACTAGTATTTGCAAAGATCATATTGATATTATTGTCACGGGCTTTGCCATCCTTGAAGCGTTCCAGCTTGTAGTTTTGAGCGAAAACAGAGATCTGTGTAGTTTATGTCGTCTGAGTCCGACAGTGCTGATCTTGTGGAAGCTCTGATAAGTGGGTTTGCCATCACTTCAATTGGGACTAGGAGGAGCGCCTTCTTAGCATGGACTGCTTAAGCTTCTCTAAAACCACTTTGTCAATATACACCGATATAATGTTATATCAATTATAAAACTGCAGACACTATATTAGAAATATGTACTACGATGAGACCTTTGGCATGATTATGCGACACTTGGATCTATATTAGAAATGTAAACTCCTTAGGTTGAGGAAATTTTTCCATATAGCCCCGAACTTTTGGTTGTGTGTTAATCGACTCCTCATACTCTTGATTTTTCGAGTAAGTGTCGCATCTTTAGGAATTCGTTTTTAATTGAGCCTTTCTACGTAGATTTTTCTCTATAACCATCAGATACTCTAGGAACCTGCCTCAATTGAGTCCAAATTATTTTATCTAGATAGGATGGAGGTTATGCTAGATGGCAAGGATAACATCATCATCTTAAATTGCGAAATCAATATAGAAACAGTCGACCAAATCAACGCCTTTGCAATCCATCAGTGTACTCTAATCTAATAATTATGGAAGCGATAATAATCGCGACAGGAATTTCTGACTAGCAAGAAAGCTAGCTACACACATGTGACAACCCATTAAAGAAATAACTATCATAAATATAGTCGTTCAAGCTTGTCCACTAATATGACCAAAAAAATAAATAAAATAAAAAAGAAGCCCGTCCACCATGACAAGCACACAAACTCTATTACTGATCGGGAAAATAGAGCAAAAAAAAAAAAAAAAAAAAAATTCTAAATCTATTGCACTCTTATTGATTTAGTCTTAAAACTATTTAATTTTGTCGATTGAGTTTTAAACCTTTTTACGTTTTACCAATTGAGTTCACCCGGTCAATTTTGGCCGAAAATTGTTGACGTCGACATCACCATCTCATGTGGCACAGTCGGAGCTAATGTTGATCGCCGCCACCACTCTCAACGATGAGTTGCTCGCTGCATCGTCACGACACTGACCAGAACAAAGTTAACCCACCACGCTCGAGTTCTTTCCTTGCTGTAGGTTGTCTGTCCGTCAAGTTGCAGTCCCACCCAGCGAATTCTTGGCTCCTCAGTGAACTTCTGGTGCGCGCCAGTTACCCCGGTTACAAAGTCCAGCGAGTGTCATCATCTCCACAACATTGGCACTAGCGTAATCAGCATTCAAGAGTCTTTGACAATAGCAATGGTCCCATCGTTACTATTGTTTTGCTCCCGCACTGTGTGAAGTTACCCGTGGATTTTTCGCTGTTCCTTGAGACGACCAGCCGCTAAAATCCTCATCGTCGCGTTCCACTGACACGCTTCCATCCTTCGCCGCAAGCACGTCGGTCGTCATCGAGCATCCCTGTGAACCGCTGGCGGTCATCAGATCGTGATTCCTGTGATTATGTTGTTTGTCTGATTTCGGAAACGCCATCCAAGCAATATCGCAAATTGGTTAGATTTGCACATATTTTTGTTGCCTAACGTGAAATCGCAACTTATTTCAACGTTTGAGCGATATTATCGTACTTATGAAATTCCCGAGTAAGTTTTAAACTAGAATTTATTTCCTAATTTCGTAATGTGCTATAATCGTCAATCCAATCTCATACCCGATATACGAATCACGATTGCACGAGAAATTGGCTAATCCAATCTTCTACCTAAAATATGATTCATCAATTTATATCAAAATTAGATAAATATCCATAATATCTCACGTGACTTGATGTCATGTTTGACGTGGACTTTATTTTCTTCCTATCTTTGTTTGAATTGTTTTTGTTTCTAAAAAATCCAAAAAAATTAGGTACAATTAAAGTAGAATATTTTTTAGGCTACATTACAAGTTTATTTTGGTTATTTTATTTTCAAAATTCATTAAAAAGAGAGATAATAAACAGGTGCATGTCATATAGATTAACTGCAAGCAATGCTTGCATTACCACTGTTACGTCACTACTATGTGTCACGTCGTGTGCCATTTTGTCACGTTATTCACCATAATGCCATGTCATTGTGCCACATCATCATCTTTGCCATGTCACTCCGTGCGTGTCATTTAGATTGTGTGTACTTAGGCATTCCATATCATTTTAGAATTTCTGTCTGGGTTCATCTAACTAAATTGCATATCAATTTTGCCCGTCATTTGAAGTTGGTCATTTAATTAGATTCCATGATATATTAGAAATTGTATGTTTAGGTTCATATACTTAGGAAATTGCGTGTCATGCTAGAATAATATATTTAATTGCTGTTAGAATTAAGTCATTTAAATAAGTTATGTGGCATGTCATTTTAGATTAGTAGTGTGCATTGCATAAACCATGATTTTTATTAAACAAAAGAAAATCAAAAAACGATTTGAGTGAAGTCGCATGTTAATTAGAAATCATATTTATGATAATTATGTAATTTTCTAGCTAATACTATAGATGTTCCCGTTGCTATGAGGTAAGCAAATATTCCCTTTCCTTGGAATTTATTTAACGCTTTGATTATTGAGTACTAAATAATGGTTGGGCATCCACTTACATTTTAGGGAGTAAATTAAAATCATTGCAAGTTGCTTACAAACGTTTTATTAAAAGAAAAGGAAAAAGATATCGAAAGAGCATTAGAAAAATATAGCTTAATCAAATCCCTAGACTTACAATCTCTTCTTTGGTTTGTAGGAGTAAAGTAATTCTCTAGTCACTTTATTTGAATTTCCAATTGACTTACAAAAAATAGATTATTGGCAACTCATAATTGAAAATCATTTACATGTTAATGACTCATACTTTAAGTTGTGAATTGGTATGGGCTTGAGAAAGTCTAATTTAAGTCTAGACTAAATAATCCATTAACTGAACCCCTATGTGGTTCCACCCGCTTCGGAGAGGTCGCGACACTCTTGTGGCCTTCCATTATTCTTTGCTGGACTTGTATTGTGATTTTCATTTCTGTACTCATCTTTTGAAGCATTTTCAATTTCTTGAGTGTTTAATTTCCACACTGCATTTCAATACATTGATTATTAATTTCCTTTTCTAGATTGGGAATAGGATTAGATTAGAATTTTAATGAACCCCGCAAAAACATTTCTATGCTCACTTGATACTTTTAGGATAATCAAATGGTAATCAAAAGTGAATGACCACTTAAATAATACACCTTCAAGTTAGGTACTAAAAAGGCGCTAATAGAAATGTTAGCGTAAACAAGTCCTTGTTCTTAACCTCTAGGAATTGAGGCAGTTCTCCGCATCTCAATTGGGTTAGACTGACCCTTAACAATGGCTAGTGGCAACTTCTAGAAGATATTTAAGTTGTTAAAGAATTTAAAAGAAATCCTGTGTTAGGCAAGGTGCAGTCTTAAGAGAGACTATGCTTGTAACTGATGGGATACCAATTTGGACTATCTTATGAGCAAATACCTCTAAATTTATCCCTGAGGTTCCAAGACCCCCAAGGGTAGGTCTCCAGAATAATGCAATGACAAATGAAATTTCTCACCATTATTTGTGATTTATATTTGAATGTCCTTTTCATTTCAATAGAGCAATTTGGAATTTATAACTTCTTATGCTTATGGATCATCACTCTCACTTGAAATTAAGATTTTTATTTCCAAGATCATAATTCTTACTAATCTGCTTATAGGAATTATAAATTTCCATGACACATATATTAGTTATATTACCAAATCATACCATATGAATCAATCATCACTAGCGATTAATAAATTTAACATATCGATTAATGATACATATCTCGATTTAAAAACTATGACTACTTTGCTTAGACTAGCTTAGTACCAAAAAAGGATATAGGAAGAATCCATATATTTTATCACTAATAATTTATCTGCCCCTTTTGCGAGCAATTCTAATTTCTCATATGCACCCAATTCGTGTAAGCCAACTGGGCATGCAAATTACCTTGAAAGAAAGGTTGCCTAAATCCAAATCGACACTAGATGCGTAGGTAGCAAATGCTTAGGGGTGCAAGATGACTTCGTTACGCTATTTCTCTTTCCCTCTTCGTGGGATGTAGTGGAATGAGAGCTGGATACCCTAATTTCAAAAGATTTGCCATAAAACTTATAAATAATTTTAGAGTTATTCAGAGCTACCGCAAAAGTTATTTAATAATCATTTGATCAATTTTTTTCATAAAAATCAAAATGATATTTGTGTAATGATTTCCTTTTGGCATTTTAAATAAGCCAATCATCATTTATCAATCTCAACTTCTTTTCTCAAAAAATGAGTTCCTAAAGTGTTGATACACATACTCGTATAAGTTCTCAATATGTACCACATTTCCCTATCATTAAACAAAAAGCAAAGATCAGTGGATGCATGGCATCTGCAAAGATATTTTACTTGATTTGAGAGTGAACTTATGAGGCAATTCTTATCTCAAAGTAAATAAGACGAAAAATAAATGCTAATATTGCCGCTTTCATCCCAAAGTAACGGTGACTATTATGCCTTCTTCTCTTTATTACAGCTTATGGCCCACATGCCACCGCTAATTCCAATGGTAACTGTGACTCTTAAGGTAGCACTGTCCATCCTTAAATAACTTAATGATGTTGATATAAGAGCAATGAATGTTGCCATGATGAAGACATCAACTACGCTCATATTTATTTGTTCTTTATTCGTAACTCGCCGTGTGGAAAGTTTTTGGACCAAAGCATATGTTAAAATCAATAACAATTTTCCAGATCGAAATACTCTAACAGTTCATTGCCGATCCAAGGAAGATGATCTCGGAATCCATCATTTTACGGGGAGCTGGGGATTCTCTTTTGCGCCCCATATTTTCTTTAACACGTTGTTCTATTGCAGCTTTGCGTGGTCTGATCAATTACACTGGTTCGATATATATGTGCGAAGGAGGGACCAGGGCGAATGCATCCAATGTATTTGGAAGATCTCGCCTGAAGGTCCTTGTAGGTTTAATGGATTGACCGGAAATTTTGATGATTGTCATCCTTGGAATCCTTCTTCATAGTTAGGGGGAAAACCTCTCGTGTGAGTGTATGATGGAAAAAGATAATGTGCTGAATTCATACATTGCGAGTCAAATGGAATAAGAATCATCTTTGCTATTTTTGAATATATATTTTTGTAGTTATAGTTCGTATCTCTTTCTTTATAGTGTTGTCTGTTCATTTTCATTCTATTTGACGTATTACTTGCATCGCTTGGTATTGCTATTAAAATGTTTGAATGTAAATCATTTTTTAATTGAAAAATATTAATAACTGTGAAGTCATATTGGTTTTGAATTTGTTATGCTGGTGTCGTATCAAGAATCAACATCCTTGAGTTCATAAGCATGGAAAGCCAAATCAACACTGAATCAATTGGAGATATTTTTTCCATTGAAAAATATTAATAACTATTTGGATCCTGCACTTAAATCAACGCAATATGACCATAGAAATAATGAGGAAAAATAAAGATTATTAGAGATTTACCTAATTTGGTCGGAGTATCAAAACCTCCATGAAGAAAGCCAATAGCAAATATTCCACTAATATTTAAAAAATCAGAGTTACAAAACTCACAACCTCAAGTGTTTCCCGTAGCTGGATTATATCCAAATCCATAGTGTTTACCAATAAATTACTCAATTGGATGTATAACTCATAACACAAATCTCAGTGTTCAAACACGTCACTTCTTTGTGAGTCTCTTCTACACTTCAAGTAACGGCCTGGAAATCTTTAAAAAACCCACGAAATCCATGTCCTTTAGTTCGCGACTCGAAGGGAAAGATATATGCGGCCAACATGTATTTGTTTTGGTCGAACCCTTGGAAAAGCCCAAGACAAATTCTCAACGGCACAAGTGAATGTTCTGATCCTTTCCTGAAAATACGAATCTCCACAGATGCTATATTTGTGTGCCCCTTGGGCTTTCTTCACGCAAATTAGGAAACTTCTTCAAAGAGATATTCTAATCCGTTGTGGGATTTCTTTCTCAACAGATTCGGATGAATAAACCGATATCCTTCAATCGGGTTGAGTTATGTACACATGCTTAAGTCCAAGACATAATTTAATACGATGCAATGCTCCTAAAGGAGAAGGGTATACAACGGGACGTAACTCTTGGCTCAAAAGGTGCAATTGTCGCCTGTTAGAGATTACTTTTTTTTTCTTGTTTCTTGACTAACTAATTTGACTCTTGATCACGACATCACGTTTGTTGGAAGATATGATTGAGATCTAGAAGATTTGTGTCGATTGTAATTGATAGGAATTGTGATTATTTTAGGATTAGAAATATTAGAAAATATTTATTTACTTTTGTATTGAGTCTTCTCTTGTAATATATACACTCTTGTATACAGATTATACATCGAATGAAATCAATACATTTTTCCTCTCCAAATCTTTCCCATATTTTCTCATTCACTCAGATTTGTGACATGGTATCATAGCAATTCTGATCCTAGCATTTAGTAGGAATTCGTTCTTGAACTTCCGTCTTCGCTTTGCCAAGAAAATTCAACCTGCAGAACAGAGTTGCTGTAGGAATCATTTTGAAAGGAGAAATTTTTCATTATGACCAAACCACAAAACCTGACCTCAGCCTTTGACGACCAGTCTGCAGGAGAGGTAACGCTACAAACCTCGAAGAACCAAGATTCATCTGTAATAGTTACTATGTCCGAGACAGCATAGTAAGACCTAGAGTCAAGTCCAATAGGAGCAACGGCAACCTATTCCGACTCAGTTTAATATAGGGTAGCCCTTTTCGGGCCATCCTTACCAGTGGGTACCATATCCATGGTACTATGGGCCAGGCCCAAATACATCATTGCCGTACTATCAGAGTAGCGTGTAGACTGATGGAGGCCCACCAACCAACAATGGGGCAAGCTCAACCATCAGCCCACAACAGATGGGTGGATAAGGCGAATTGGGTATGGGAACGAATCCTTACCTGGGTTTTTTCAATGTGGGTCATGGAACTGAATCTAGCGGTTCGGGTTTAGGAGCAAATCCCTACTTGAATCCTCCGCTCGGTTTTTTCCCATACTAGATCCTCGCCGCTAGTGGTCGACCGGAGCCCGGCGACCCCCTTTACATGACAAATGCTGACGAACCAGAATTGAAGCTTATCGCTCAGCAGTTAACCAAACCGGATAATTATTCAAGCTAGTCACGGGAGTTCTGGCGCGCACTGGTAACGAAAGACAATGAGGGTTTTATTGACGGAATGATTCCGATTCCGTCCGATGAGCGAATGGCACGAATTTGGAAGAAATGCAATCAACTAGTCAGAACATGGATCGGAAATTGCATCGCTTCCAAAGTCGCGGCCGGACTTCCCTCGATGGAGGATTCAAGAAAAATGTGGGAAAACATTAAGGAGATGTATGGAAAATTGGATCGGGTCAAAATTTTTTCCTTGACACAGCAGATCTCGGAACTGAAACAAGGAAACATGACCATTGTAGCCATTTATAATAAACTTTCGACTTTGTGGAATGAGTTGGAAGCAGTTGAAGAGAAGTTCGATTGGCTAGAGCCCATTCTACAGCAGTACAAAAACATGTGGGAAAGGGAGAAGGCAATGAGGTTTCTCCTCATTCTAAATGAGACTTACCTCTTGTTTCGCTCATAGATTTTGACCATGGAACCCATGCCGAGCCTTGGCCGCATCTATCAACTTGCTATCAAGGAAGAGAGCTAATGGAAGGTGGCGGACTACGGGAAAAGTGGCGAAGGAATGGCTCTGGTGGCAAAGGTTTTTTCTCGCCCACCGCAGAGAACCACATGAGGGAGAGAACATCGAGGGCTACATCTAGGGTTTCTTGAAGAAGACCCTAGAAGATACAAGAAGCTGATGGACGGCCATGATTTCATCAAATGATCGAACGGCTCGCGATCGACTCTTGGAGCGACTGGATCTGATGGTCCACGAAGCAGCGGTACACCAAAATCTAACGGTCCACGTGGGCTGAATCTTTATGGATCGGACGGCTCACGTGGCCATTTTTTCTTTGGATCTAACGGCCCATATGGGGCAACGTTGGCCCATGTTTTCCAGCCCGTGAACAGGCCTTCTTCAGATGCAAAAAAACCAAAATCAAAAGGGAAAGGGTAAGTTATATTGTGAATATTGTAAGCGTCCACACCATACAATTGAAAATTGCTGGAAATTGTATGGTAAACTTGGCGAAAAAGAAAAAGGAAAATTTTCAACCGTCTTTTAGGTGTCGGGTCAACCAGTAGACAAGTCAATTACCCATGAGCAATATTAAGAGTTGATGGAAGCCTTAAAAAAATTGGATTCTTATGATAAAACTGGGAGCTTCACAGGTATTTCCTATTATTTGATGAACTCAATTTCGAAGGATGCATGGATTATCGAGTTAGGCGCTAGTGACCGCTAGAGGTGTTAAATGGGTTGCACAACCCTTTTATGGACCCATGTTTGCTTAAATGAGTCGTTAATGGGTCAGGCCTTATTTCCCAAGATACACATGATGAGTTTTAAAATAAAAGGACTAAAATATATGAGTCTTAAAAGGGTCTACTCTGTACCAATTTACCAACCCATTAAAAATACCCACTATCTAGTCTACCCTATTAGAGGTGGTAAAATTATAATTATTTTTTATTTTTCTTTTCTTTTCTTTTTTATTTTTCTTTCGTTCTTTTTCTTTCTTCTTCCTTCGGTGGCTAGCACGGCGATGGTCGGTGACCGACCCGGGCGAGCCTAGAGCTCTCTCGGCGTCGGGCGAGGGCGAGCTCGCCCAACGCCGGCGAGCCTCGAGCTCGCTAGATCTGGCGGCGGCGAGCTCGAGCTCGCTCGACGCCGGCAAGCCTCGAGGCTCACCGGAGGCCTTGCCGACGTTCGACGAGACGGGCGAGGTCGAGGCTCGCCCGTGGCGGGCCGTCGGCCATCGTCGTGGCCGGCGGCTGGCCAAGAAGGATAAGAACAAAAAGAAAAAAAGAAAAATTATATTTTGAAAATAAAAGTAAGAATAATTAAAAATTTAATTTTTAAAAAATAAAAAATAATTAAAAATTTAATTTATAAAAAATAAGAATAATTAAAATTAAAATTTTAATTTATAAAAAATAAGAATAATTAAAATTCAATTTCTTAAAATAATTATTTTAAAAATTATAAAAATTGTCCATTAAATTTGTGTTGTATAAAACTATTTTAGCAATACCATTTTAAAATATATATATATATATATATATATATATATGTAAGAAATAAGCTTAGAAGTATTTTAGTAATATAATCTTAAAAAAAAAAAAAACATAGGAATAAGTTTTTCTAAATTTGGTTAAATATGAAAATATTTTATTAATATGGGTTGGGTATGGGTCGGGTCGGGTCTGGTATGGGTCGAAAATTTACATTAGACATAAATGAGTCATAAATTGGTTAATGGGTCAATTTTGGTCGGATCATTAATGACCCGACCCAAACCCGACCCGACCCACCCGTTTAACAGTTCTAGTGACCACATTGTCTACGATAAAGGTTTCTTTTCCAACATTGAGAAGTTATATTTTCCTATATTAGTACAACTCCCAAACAGAGACACCACACATGTTGCAATGTCTGGAACCGTGAATCTTAGTTCCCTCATCACACTTCGAAATGTGCTTTATGTCCCTGATTTCCATTTCAACCTCAGATCAGTCTCTCAAGCTTGTGAAGAAAATTCTGGTCATGTCTCGTTTGATTATGATAAATGTTTCTTCTAGGCCCTTTCGATTGAGAAACTGATGGGCTTGGGTAGAATCTATCAAGGGCTGTATTTTTGGATCAATCTTCGGAGCAGTTTTAAATTATCTCCCATTGAATTCAATAAATCATTGTGTAACACTGCTACCAATGATAAGAATTTTCTTCATCATTAAAGATTGGGTCACACTGCTTCATTCCCTTGTCCTCAATGTCCTATCTGCCCTTTGGCAAAACAGACTCATGCCCCTTTCCAAAATAGTAGTTCTCGAGTAGACGGCATTTTTTTCTTTAATTCATGTTGATGTCTAGGGACCATACAACACTTTGCATTATGATGGTTCACGATTTTTTCTCACAATCTTAGATGATTTCTCACGTGCCACATGGGTGTTCCTCATGCAATCAAAAAATCAAGTCCTTTCTCACCTGAGGATTTTTCTTTCCTTGTCCAAAAATCAATTTAGGAAGTCGATTCAACGCATTCGCATTGATAACGAAAGAGAATTCTTTAATGGTGAATGTGCCTCCTTCTTTTCCTCAAATGGAATTTTGCATGCGAGTTCTTGCACTTATACCCCACAGCAAAATGGAGTTGTTGAGTGAAAGCACCGTCACCTCTTAGAAGTAGCACGTGCTCTTAAATTTCAAGCATCCATTCCTGAAAATTTTTGAGGAGATTGTGTGGTCACTGCAGCATATCTGATAAATCGTATGCCATCATGCATTCTAGAAGGGAAAACTCCATTTGAGTTATTGTATGGGAGGAAACCAAACCTGAGTCATCTCAAAGTTTTTGGCTGTCTCTGTTATGTGACTATAGTAGGGCCTCGGGATAAAATGGGCCCTCGTGCTCGTCAGTGCATATTCATGGGATATCCAAACCTAAAAAAGGGATATCGGGTTTATGAACAGTTCACCAGAGAATTTTTTGTCAGCAAGGATGTTGTTTTTCATGAGGATATTTTTCCCTTCCGAGATGCCACTTCTACGTCTACAAATGAGATGAAAACTAATAATTGATTATTGTCGGAAGAGGATCTATCTTCTGGAGAATCATATATTATTGTTCCTCCTCCAAGACACCAAAGAATGGATACAGTATCGTCTTCAACGTCTAATGAGATTTCTACGGGACATTCAATTGAAGACCATCCTATGGAAAAGGAGTCTCAGATGACAGGTTCCATAGAACCTACAACTATTGACGAATCATCTTTAGAGATGCAGAATGAGCCATCGCGATGATCTGGTCGTGTTACTCGCCCGCCAGCTTGGACAAAGGATTATGTGTGTTTTTCTTTGAATTCATCAGGTACTCGTTATCCTATCTCTTCATATATTTCATTTGATCGGCTGCCATCAGAACATTTATGTTGCATTAGCCATATCTCTGAGGAACGAGAGCCTTCTAGTTATAATGAGGCAATACATGATCCACGTTATCAAAAGGCTATGGAGGCAGAACTATAAGCCCTAATGGAAAATCATACTTAGGATATCGTACCATTACCTCCACATCGTAAACCCATTGGATGTAAATGGGTATATAAGATTAAATACAGAGCAGATGGTTCTGTAGAACGATATAAGGCCCGGTTGGTGGCCAAGGGCTTTACACAACGAGAAGGTTTTGACTACCATGAAACCTTTTCTCCGGTGGCCAAGGATGTCACGGTTCGTTCTTTCTTATCGGTTGCTGCTTTTCGTGACTAGTCACTGCACCAAATGGATGTCCATAATGCCTTTCTTCATGGTGATCTGGATGAAGAAATTTACATGGATCTTCCACAAGGATTACGGAGACAGGAAGAGTCTAAGGTATGTCGTCTCCGCAAATCCCTTTATGGACTAAAACAAGCCTCTCGACAATGGTACGCCAAGTTTACTAATGCTCTTACGGTTGCTGGATTTAAACAGTCCAAGCATGATTATGCTTTATTCATTTGGACAAAAGGTATGTCGTCTATTTACTTGATGATTTGTGTTGATGACATACTTATCATGGGAAATGATGATTTTGCTGTAAAGAAGCTTAAGGAGTATTTACATTCCTCTTTTCACATCAAAGATTTAAGGTCACCTAAATATTTTCTTGAAATAGAGATAGCTCGTTTAGATCAAAAAATTTCTCTTAGCCAATGAAAATTCGTGATGGAGATTATATCAGAAGCAGGATTATTAGGATGAAAACTAGCCGTTATTCCCATTGAACAAAATGCCAAGTTAACTACTGTTGATTATGATGCTGGGATATCTCCTTCTGACGATCCATATTAAAAGACTCGTCAATCTATCAGACTAGGCCAGACATTTGCTATGCAGTATAGACTCTTAGTCAATTCATGCACAGTCCAAAATAGTCCCATATGAATGCAGCTTTGAAGGTAGTGAAATACCTGAAGAAATGTCTAGGTCTAGGGATACTCTTTTCTCGAAAGTGCATATGGAAATGACAGCCTATTGCGATGCGGATTGTGCTACATGCCCTATGAGTAGGAGATCCATCACTGGCTTCTGTATCAAATTTGGGGAGTCATTACTTTCATGAAAGACAAAGAAGCAGTCTACTGTGTCCTTACCCTCAGCAGAAGCTGAATATCGATCTATGGCTAAGATTGTTTGTGAGGTAGTATGGCTACGAGGCTTACTTCTAGATCTTGGGATACAAGTTAAGGGTCCGACATTACTCTTTTGTGACAATGATTCAGCACTCAAACTTGCAGCGAATCCCATACTACATGAGAGGACAAAACATATAGAAGTTGATTGCCATTTTACTCGAGAGAATATCCAAGAAGGTGTCATTGAGACAAGAGGAATCATAACCATGGAGTAGTTTGCAAATATATTCACTAAATCTCTTTGTCAAAGACAACATGCATATCTTCTAAACAAGCTAGGCATCTTGGACATATACAAGCCATCAGCTTGAGGAGGAGTGTTGGAAGATATGATTGAGATCAAGAAGATTTGTGTCAATTGTAATTGATAGGAATTGTGATTATTTTAGGATTAGAAAGATTAGAAAATATTTATTTACTTTTTTATTGAGTCTTCTCTTATAATATATACACTCTTGTATACAGATTACACATCGAATGAAATCAATACATTTTTCCTCTCCAAATATTTCCCACGTTTTCTCCTTCACTCAGATTTGTGACAGCGTTGACTATAAAGAAGCTCAGAATACAAGCAAAGCTTAATATAAAGTCTTTTTGATGTCGTGTCGATCTTACACTTACCAAGAGGAAAGCCAACTGCACCTCCAAGAGCTGCACCAAGGGCGACATTAGTTCCAAGGCACATTAGTGATCCTGATACTAACGCAAACTAAAGAAAAGAAAAAGAAAAACTCATTCTTCATTTAGCATCAGTTATTTAACAGTATCAAGAATTGTGATTAATTGATTTTGTAGGCTACAACATAGCAATTTATGGACAATATCTCAAGCGTGGAAGAAATTCCTTACAGATCAAACAAAATGTTGAAGCAGTGGTCGAACCAGCTCTAGCTAAGTTAAAAACATCATGAACTCCTCATTTCTCAGCTAACAAACTTTGTAGACCATAAGATGCAGCAGTAAACATCCCACCACAATGATGGAGCCACGCGTCACTGGAATCAACCTTTTCTCCATTACATCTTTTTTTGGTCAGTATTGCTCACGCTCGAACTCTCTCCATTACATCTTTTTGGGTCGATATCGACTCCTAAATTTTTTGCCCAAAGACCACTGATGCATTTCATAAGAAAACTATGGATTGAATTCGTCCATAACAGTGAAACCTGACCTCTAAACCAAAATACTAATTTTGCATAATCTTGCATTCGCACTCTTAGGGTAAATTTGCAAAAACTTTTAGGAAAAGTCTATGGGGAAATGCAAAGGACTTTCAGTGAAAGGGTTTTTCCAGAATGCAAATAGCGTATGGTAAAATATAATTTAAAACACATCGTACAGCAATTCAGCTTAAATGCTGTTTGGAAAAAAAAAACTATAATTTGTAAAGGATTTTTGCTAGTTTTTTTTTTTTACCTTAAATGGTCAAACATTTGCCAATGAAGCTAAGGCCTTTGATGAGTCATTGACAAGCCAAATCTAGCACAGATCAACTCCCAACGGGACAGATTTAACTGCTAGCAACCTCACCTAAGGTCACAAGGCTCCAAGCAACATAGCTTGAGGTCCTACGGTAGCTTGGACTCATGTGTGCTCAGTCGACAATCACCTAGGTTGTGTGACCTCAAGTGACTATGGCCTTGGCTCGCACCATTGCTTAGGTTACGCAACCCAAGGTAGCAGTCATTAGCCTTTGTCTAACTCCTCTATGTAAACTGCGAGGAAGATGAACACAGCAAAAGTGAATTAAAAAAATTGTTAAATCCAATACTTGCATTTCGAGAATGCCAGCACTCCAAACCACCTTTGAACCTATTTTGAGCTAAAGACTTTTAAAGACCTTTAGAAATGTAATTATATTTTCCTAAAAGTCTCCAAAAATTTTGTCAAACAATATTTGCATTTGCCCAAGGGGCTTTGGGAAAGTGTTCCCAAATGCACCCTTACTGTGTTTCTCTACATTTAGTTGTAAATGAAATTTTATTTAGGAATATCATATTTGCATTGAATAAAAGATAGGTTGTGACATCCTGAAATTTGACCCGGTCTCAAATTTATGAAATGGTTGTTTCGTCGACGCGACTATGGTCATTTTACTCGGAGCTAGCCACCCACGAGTTAACTAATCTATTAGGTGAGGCCATTAAGGGATATAAACGTGGCATATTAGAGAGTTTGATCGGGAATCGAACGCTTGACCATAATAATTGGCAAGGGTCAATATGACACCATTATAATCGATTAGCGAACGGATATAAGTTGATTCGACTGAATTGCATAGTTGAATTGCGGGTGGTTCCATACAATTGCGATATTCGCGTTGAACGACAATAAACTGATTTTCTATTGATATTATATTCTGGACATGTGATTGAACCCTCGTGTTTTTATGACAACCGAGAGTCGTTTACGATTCGGAGATGCACAAACGTGGATCATAAATTATCGACTACGAGTCAAACGCGCTAAAATCCCTAAAAGCTACCCGATATGTTAGGTCATACTAAAGTCGCGTCGATCGATTTTAACCATGAAATTGAATTCGATTTTGGAAATCGAATGTTCGAGCGTGTCACGATTCATTTATAAGATGTCGTCTCATCTTTCGGAGAAATTTCGACGAGTCTAGAATTTTGCGGAAAAATCGATTTTCGGACAAAAAGGAAAAGAAATGGAAATTCGGATGGGCTGAATAAATTGGTTTTTCTACCCCTAAAATGACTTTGTTTGTGAGGAAATAGAGGAAAAATGGCCATTGGATGGCCACTTGACCTTTGGGCATGAAGACTTTGGAGGCATTGTCATGAGTGTTTAGATATTTGGCCAATGCTTCTTATTGGTTAGTGCCTTGACTTCATGGTTCTTTCTTCTCTCTCTCCCCCCTTCCCCTTTTTGCTTCAGCCGCCCATTTCCTTCTTCTTATTCTTCTTCTTCCCACGTTCCTTTTCCCCCCAAGTTCTTCATCCCTTTCCTTGCTGCAGCCGCCTGCCCATCTTCTCCATCACACCATCCATCATCACTCCACCCCCACCACTTCACTACAACACCAACGCCATTTCAACCCCACACCCGCTGCTCCTTTACCATTCGCCCAGCTCACTCCATCTAGCAACACCAGCCACCTCGTCTAGCAATCCACATGTCCAGCTCCGATCACCGCCCAGTAGTAGCGCCTCACCACCAGGACACCACCCCAGCCCACCGTCCAACTCTCACCTCCACGGCTAGCAGCCCCCGCATCCAGTAGCTTGTCCAGCCGTGTCCATTACCACACGCGACCACGCTCAGCCTCAAATCGAACCTAGATTAGTGTTACTCTAGTTTGGTTAGATTAGTACTAATGAGGGTCGTTTAACTTGGTCTAGTGGATTTCTCTTCAAATCGGTTTACTAGACACTCACTACTTGCTATTTTCGTGGGTTAAAATGTGTCACGATTTTGAGATTGTTTCCTTCTTGGAAAATGTTTTAACATCTTCATTTATGACATATATTTTACTCAAGATTTTATGGATTTAAAATAATAATATTTCAGCTTTGTTACACGCAAGGCAGAATCTCAGTTTACGCTGGAACCTGTGACCTTTTGGTGTTTAAGGGATTTTTATCAACTCTTAGGGTTCAATTTTTGAAAGAGTTCATATACAAAATTTTTTCACCACATTTTGAAGTTTAACATAGTCAAATTTTGGAGCAAACGAACGAGTTTTGGAACTCAAACCAAACTAATTTTGGAAGACATAATTTCTGGACATGGACACAGTTTTGGTAATGGTTTGAGCAAATTACTGCTCTTATTCTAGGAAGATCTGGGTCAAGGTGTTCACATGAAAAATGTTCTTTTAAGTGTCCATTATAACATAATTAAATTTGAGAATTTTTCGAACTCGTTTGGTTATGTTTCTGGAATTAATCTTGGAGACGTGCAAGTAGGCTCGATTTCTGCCGGTAAGAGCCAATTGTGGTCTAGTGGTTGTTCTTGATGTCTTGCTTGCTGGGAAAGGTATATTTTGTGATTTGGTTGATTTTTGGTATGCTGAGAACTTATGCGTGATATTATACAATTGATTGCTCTATGTCGGTTCCGATTTTTAGATCAAAAGATGGCCTTATAAGCTTTTAAATAGAAAATAAATGAGGTGTCGGGTTTGGACACCAAAACTTATTTGCTCAATAAAATAACGAGGTTTTAAACTAGGCGCGTGCAAATTTTGACGGATTAATTTTGAGTACGAGAGTACCTATGAATTTATTTCCAAAAGTTTTAAAGAAAAAAAGGGATTACCAAATATTGTTTCCAAAAAGAGAGGTTGGACAAAGAAATAGAAAAAAAAATATGGTGTCGGGTTTGGATGCCAAGTTTTATGTGCTCGATAAAACCATGAGATTTCAAACTAGATGCATGTAAAGTTTGAGGGGTTGATTTCAAATATGTGACCCCGTATGAATCTATTTCGGAAGGTTTTGAACAAAAAAAGGAGTTGCAAGTTTCATTATTAAAAAAAGGATTTTGGTTTTCTTGGCTAAATAACGGAAATAAAAGATGGTTTGATTGATGATATGCTCGTGTGGTCATGTAATTGAACCCGTCACCCAACGGGAGTTTAGGGACGATGCTCGATTTTTATCGGATGCTCGGCAGGGGTCCAGAAGCCGAGTTGCGGTTGAGGCTGGACCGATGCTCCTTTATGGAATGCCGTCTAGGCGGGGGTTCTAGACGTTACCATGCCTGACGGGGCGGGATGATGCTCGGTTACGCCGGATGACCGCTGAATTTTGAGTTGGCCGTGGCCGTTGGGTCGTAATAATTGGAACATGCCTGAATGGTTGTGCTATTGTGCTTGATTATGTGGCAAAATTGTGTGGCACGGTATGAGACGTGTCATAATGGTTTTACCTTATAATTGGGACCCATGTGAATGTTTGGAAAGTGAGTACTTTGTATTCTGGTTATTAGTTACGCTTGTTGTATTTATAAATGCATATGTGATGTGCTAATATGCAGGGACGCGTCGAGGCGATGTGAGTTTTGTATGGTGCTTGTTTAGGACCGCCATCGAGGCGACTTTGCATCCTAATCGAGGTTTAGGGTTTTGACTCGCTAAGATTTTATCTCACCCTGTCGTGGTTAAACTTTTTCAGGGCCGTAGTGTGGAGATATGCTGAGTGCGGATTTGGTGGGCGCGAGATGTGACACCTTTTGGCTAGCGCTGCCAGTAATGAAGTTTAGGTTAACCCTAGTCCTTGAAGGTTTCTGAGATGGTTGTCGTGTTTTACTATCCCTATGTTTATTTGTTGGCCGAGGTTTATTTAATTAGCTTCCACATGTGCTTAATTGAAAGATAAAAAGAATGGGTCGACGACACACCTAGGACGTCGCATTTTTAATCGACCGCCGAGGGATGTGCATGTGCCCGAGGTCGGGGCTTGACATAGATCATGTTATGAATTGTATTCGAATTGACCTAATAGACAACCAAGCTTTTGTTAGAGTGTGGTTCATAGTCCCTAGGGGGCAATGCTTCCATGACGCTAGAGGGCTTTTATAGTTTTAGCTCATATTTGATTGGTAGTTTGGGTTTGGGCTCATGAATAGTTACTATATATATATCTAGTCTCTTTCTCTTGTCATTTGAGTGATGCAACAGAGAGGTGTGAGGTGTTAATTATGGTGGAATTCTCAGTTGGACATAGCCCTAGTTTAAGGGTGAACAAAGATTAAACATTACATCTCAAATCCTCTTTCTCAATTTTTACTCTTTATTTTCTTTTTGATTATGCGACGATTCCTAACATCTGGAATCAAAGCTTGGTTTGAGGTTAGGGTTTCTTGGTGAAGAGATCCAAAAAATTGAATCTTGAAAAGATGTCGTCGGCTAGTCAATCACGAGTTGAAGTAGAGAGAGTAGGAGGAAAGGGTTTTGAGTTATGGAAATTGAAGATGGAAGCTTTGCTCGTGGATAGAGATTTGTGGCACATGCTTGAAGAAGATAAATTTGAGGAAAAATCCAAGGAGAATTTGAAGGAGTCCGAGTCTGCATTTGATGAATTGAAGGCATGGAATGACAGTGATCGAAGGGCACAAAGCTTGAACTAGCTATGCCTTGTTGATAATGTCTTGGTGAATGTGATCTGTGAGAGGATGGTGAAGGATCTCTAGATGAAACTAGAAAATATTTATTAGAGCAAGTTACTCGTGAGCAAGCCGTTTCTATGGAAGCGATTATAAAACCTCTAGATAAGCGAATGTGATTCCTTTTTTGCACACTCAAACAAGTTTACTAGCATTTGTGGGCAACCTGAATCAATCGATGTCAATTTGGATGAGGAAGATAAAACATATACTTTGCTATGTTCACTGCCGAATTCATGAGAATATATAATTGTTTCAATTGGTGCCGGTGTTAGTGCATTATCCCTTGAGGGCATTGTAGCTACTCTATTGTCTGAGGAGATGAGGAGAGTAGGATTTAATAGTGTAATGCAAAAGGCTCTTTTCGTAAGAGGAAGGAACAATGAGTGATCTAAATCTAGATTTGGTGGTAAGAATAAGCATAATGGAAGATCTAAAAGCTAAAGTCGATTGGAAATAACATGTTGGAAGTGTGAAAAGCCTGAAAACTTGAAGAAGGATTACATAAACAAAAGTGTGGGTGTAGAAAAGTGAGATGAGGCATCATCCTCTAGTACAAAGAAGGATGATGGCAATAGCATAGGAGACATGTATCTCATCTGTAATTCATCGTAGGGTGACTAAAGTGCATAGATAATTGATACCAAAGCGTCTTTCGTCATGATGCCTCATAGAAATTGGTTTTGCTATTATGAGCCATATCAGGGAGGTATAGTGTGAATTAGAGATGATATGATGCTTGATTTAATTGGTTGCTAAAAAGTGAAGTTGAAGATGAAAGATGAGACAATCAAGAAGCTTCTAGATGTGATGCATATTACTGGTCTTTCTAGAAGGACATTAGAAGTACCAAAAGTTGTGTATGATACTCACTTTAGTATAAAAAGTTTTTGCTGGCTCATTTAAGTGGGAAAATCAAAGGAAAAAAAAGATCACTTAAGTGCCTCTAGTGAGAAATTTTGGCTAAAGAAATTACATGACTTTTATAATTAAATTTTTTTATCTAAGATGGCATTTTTTGGCACTAAAGTGTTCACCTTTTCATTAAGATTGGCACTATAGTGATCACTTTTTTTTTAACAATGATAGGCATCGAAATGATCATTTTTTAACAATAACTAGCTGTGAAATAATCACTTTTTAACTTGCAACACAATGTCATTTATGGGTTATGTGCTGACTAGGTATGACGACAAGCCATATATGATTGAGAAATTAATAAAATATGGCCATACCGGATTTTCAGCAATTCAGATTGGAGTTGGTACTTAAGTGATCGATTTTTTAGAAAGTAGCATTTAAATGATCCAAAAATTGCTTTTGGTACTACAGTGAGTGTTGTACACAACTTTTAGCACTTGTCGCATCCTTCTTCTAGGAATCTTGTCCCTATGGGAACTACGGAAAATGTTGGCATTACTTTCACCAGTGACAAGTACACATGCAAGCTAACTCGTTGATTTATGGTGATTACCAAAGGCGAATAATATGGAAAACTATAGAAGTTATTGGGAAGCATAGTGATTAGTGGTGAAAGTTATATCCCAATGCAAGTGGAAGAAGATCTTTCAATGCAAAGGCATTAGATATTGGGTCATATAGGCGAGAAAGGGCTTATGGCTCTTACCACAAGGAAGATGGTGAATGAAATCCCAAGGTGTTTTATGGGTTTTGAATTTTGTGAACATTGTCTACATGGAAAATAGAATCGGATATCTTTTCAATCCATTAGAGGGAGAGCTAAAGAAAGTCTAGATCTAATCCACAATGACGTCTTCGATCTCACACCTATAGCATCATTTGGAAAATTAATATATTATGCTTCTATTATGATAATTCAAAATATGTGTGGATATATATCTTGCTGAGGAAAGATGATGTGTTTGAAAAATTTCGTGAGTTCAAAACTTTGGTGGAAAATTAGTTTGATAAGAAAATCAAAGTTTTGCGGACTGATAACAGAGGAGAATTATATTTAGCATGAATTGATCTATTCTATGTGACAAGTAGCATTGCAAGACAAAAGACAATGCCCTTTTAACCTCAGTAGAATAGGGTGACTTAGAGGCTTAATCTGCCTCTTATGGAGAAAGTAAGGAGTATGCTAAGTGGTGGAGACTTAGCATCTAAATTTTAGGCAAAAGTAGTTGCTACCTCATGTTATTTGAAGAACAAGTCCCCCACATTGGCTCTGAAAGATCATACACAGTTTGAGGCATTATTTGAGAAGAAGCCAGACATATCCCACATTAAAGTGTTTGGCTATGAAGCGTATGTGCATGTGCCAAAGGAAAATAGGAACAAGCTTGAGAGCAATTAAGATAAGTGCATATTCATTGAATACAAGGAATGTATCAAAGGGTATAGACTATGAAATCATATTGTTTCATAAGATTCCGAAAAACCATAAACGGTTGATTTAAATGTTGATTTAAAGGAAGATATATAGTTTATGCAAGTTGGAACATAAGATTCAAATTTTGAAGCTAATGAGACTAATGGAATGGATGGTATAGTAGATTTTGAAACTGAATTTGAGAATGAAGCACCACTTGGACTGGTCTTAAGAAGGTCCACACGGTTGAAAAGACCGCATGAGAAATATACCTTGTTTGTCGGTAATGAAAATTGTGCTCTGGATGTTATAAGTAATGTTCCAGTATTCTCAAGGAAGCAAGCAGTGCAGAGGATGCCAAACAACAAGAGAAAGCTATGAAAGATGAGATGGACTCATTAGACAAAAAAAGACTGGGGAATTTGCTAAAAATATCTAAAGATCGAAAGACAATCAATTACGAATGAGTATTCAAGAAAAAAGATACATGTAGATGGAAAGATAGAAAGATACAAAGTTCATTTGGTTGCAAAGGGATACTCACAAATAGAGTAAGTCGATTATGGTGAGATTTTTTCTCCTGTTGCTAAAATTAATTTCCATAAGACTTGTCTTATTTGCAGTAGCTATATACAATCTGTAGGTAGAGTGGCTTGATGTGAAAACATTATTCCTCCATGATGACTTGGAAGAAAATATTTACATGAAGCAACCAGAAACGTTTGAAGGTCAAAAGAAAAGAAGATTTTGTTTGCAAACTGAATAAGTCTTTATACCTGAAACAATCTCCAAGAATGTGGTACCAGAAAATTAGCTCATGTGTCTCGAAGTTTGACCTTGTTCATTGTGATGCTATCATTGTGTCCATGTGAAAATATTAGATGATGACTTTGTTTTGTTATCTTAAACTTATATGTTGATGATATGTTGCTAGTTGGGAATAGTTCGAGAATGATGAGCACTGTGAAAGGACAGTTGGCAAAATAGTTTTATTTTCATTGATAAAAAATGTCTCAGGTGTCAAGCTATATGATGCTCTTACCAATTGCTTCTTTTCCACTTGCCATGTGACGTAAGATTTTTGACATGAATCCAATGATTAGATCAATTTCCTAATTTAAGCACCCCATAGGGTAGGCACATGCATAATCGGCCAATTAAGAACTTACGCCACTTTTTCACTTCTTCTCACCAGTCCATTGCAATTATGTGGGCTTTTAATGCAAAAGCTCTGAATATCTACATGCAATTTAACTAATATTTTTGTTTAGGTGTTAAAGATTAATTCTTAATTTCCTATGCAATTAATTTCTACATGTTTAGTCAAAATTTTGGTGTCAATAAAGGTTCTATTCATGCGTTTTGCAATATCATTCCGCTGTGGTGCATTCATTATAATATAATGCCTCACAATGCCTTTATTTTTGAAATACTCATTAAATTCACCTCCACAAAATTCTAGCCCATTATCTATTCTCAGTCTCTTAATCTTCTTACCGGTTTTCTTCTTAATCGATGTTTTTTATTGCTTAAATGAAACAAAAACATCACTCTTCTACTTTAGAAAATAGACCCAAACCTTCCTTGAAATATTATTAATAAAAGTGAGTAAATACCTCAAACCAAGGCCTTTCGAAAGAACTTGTGTAGGCCCCCAAAGATAATAATGAATCTAATCCAAAGTGCCTTTAATTGAGTGAATTCCTATCTTGAAAATGACTTGTTTCTCAAAAACACATTACTCAGAGAAATCTGGTTTTTCAATTTTCTGACCACACAAAAGACCTCTCTTACTCAACTCCTTCAACATTCCAATACTCATATGGTCTAATCTCATATGCCATAATTTAGTATTGTTTGATTCTATCATAGTGGATAAGACTATTGTTGTATCAGTTATTGTAGTACATTGTAGCTGATACAAAGTGCTAATTTTTAGCCATTTCATCAATAAAAATGAACATCTCATAATCTTCATAACTCCACATTCAGCCGTAAACCAACAACCATTAGCATCAAAGTATACCCAAAAGGATGAGGTTCTTCTTCAAATTAGGAACATGTATGACATTTCCCAAGGTTCTCATCATACTATCATGCATCTTAATGCCAACAATCCCAATCCCAACTACTTTGCACTTAGTATTTTTTCCCATTTGAATAACTCCACCATTATATCCCTTATACATCACAATTAGTACACATGTGATACAAATAGTCTGTATAAAGAACCCAACTTTCACTTAGTGTTTCTTTATCATTCTAATAACCAATCTTCGTTTTCTTCTTCAACAACACTAGGTTGAGCGGGATTTTCATTTCCTTAATTCTATTTGTTCTAATTGTTTTGATAGTATTGCGATTTCTATTCCATTGGTTTTATTGATTATGATTATTTTCTCTTTGCCACTTTGCCTTCAATTTCAAACAATTTATCTTAATATGCCCCTTGGAATTATAGTAGTTGCAAGTCAAATCCTTATACTTCAATTTTGACCAATTTTTCTCGACAAACTTTCTCCTAGCAACAAAACCAAACCCATTATCATTATTGCCTTTAAAAATCAATTTATATCTAGTTTCTGCTTATTTAGAAGACTAGTCTTGACATCTTCAATATCTATACTTTTTCTATTAACAATCATGGTGTCTCTAAAATTCTTATAAGAGGGTGGTAGTGAAACTAATAGTAAAAGAGCTTAATCCCAATCTTTAATTTTAATATCAATACTTCTTAATTCAAAGATAACAGATTGAAATCAGAAATATGAAATTTAATGGAAGCACCTTTAGCCATACGAAGAGTGAAGAGCTGCTGATAAGCCTTAATCAATTGGTGAGGGATTTTATTAAAAAAAAAAAAATTCTGATTTCTTCCATAAACTCGCAGCAATTTTATGATCTAATACCTCTTGCAAAACTTCATTCGTGAGACACAACTAAATAGTAGATAAAGCTTTTTCATTCAATTCTTCCCAAGTTTCATCCAGCATGTTTTTTTATTTATTTATTTCTTCACTTTTCCAAATAGAGTTTTTTCCAAACATTATTGCGTAAGAATAGCCAACATACGAATTTGCCATAGGGTGAAACCGCCGCTCCCATCAAACTTCTCAATATCAAATTTGGTTGTTGAAATTGAAGCCATCACTAGAAGATTGAAATAACCCTAAAACTCTAATACCATATTGTTATGACTAATGCGGAAACTACAACAAAATTAAAATTGAGAAGAGTAAAAGAACATATAGATTTACGTGGAAATCCTTGTGGGAAAAATAAAAGCGGTTCAAAAATTTAAGATTCATTTTATCTCAACTTCTTAATTTGATAACTTGTTAATCTGATAACTTGAGAAAAAACAATAGTTGTGCTACCAACTCTTAACATTGGCCCAAATCCATAGAGAATTTAAGACATACTCAACAAAAAAATAAGCGGGGTATCATCTGCACAATCTTGTTTCTTTGTGGCATGTCATAGCCAGATCACTGCAACTAGTGTCTCTGCAGAGTTTGACATTTCTTATCCTTTGAATCCTTTCTCGCGCCTGATGACGGAGAAGAGGCAATTGGGAAGTGGAGCGGCATTTTCTTCGAGTTTTGAGGATTGCTGGTGGTGGTAGTGGGGGAGAGGTTTTTAGGGCGATTTGGAAAAGGTTAGGAGGGCGCACATAAGCACAGATAATTTCAGGTACACGTTATGCATAACATAAAAGTTTGTAGCGAATTATTTTCTCTTAAGCACTATGTTTAAAAAAGAGAATGGCCACATCATTTATAGTGAGCTAGTAATTCATAAAGTGTCATATATATATTGTTGAGAAGCTATAAAAAGAATATACTAATACAACATGAAATAGGATATAAACTAGTCCCTTTCACTGCTAAAACATATTATATGGATAAATTGGTGGATTTTCAATGGTGAATTGATAGATACCTTTACAATACAATATTTTATAGATTCACAAGATAGATACGAATAATTTAAATATACGAATAATTTAAATATTGGATCTCATCGAATTGTAATATGCCAATTGAGAATCATAAGATACTACTAACAAAGTTGGTAGGGGCTAAAAAGAAGATCGGAAATAATGACAATCAATTGAGTATGATGTCATTTCCAGGAAAACGTCTCTTACTGGCAAGTTGATGGATTGATCTACAACCAAAAGTGATTGGAAAACTGTCTTCTATAAACGATTTTGTTTATCTAGTGAAGTGACTAAGACGGAACGTTCGAACACTCTAGAGAGTTGATTACCTTATATAGAAAGTTTAGAAAAAAAAGAAAAGAAAAAGGTAGTAGCTAGAGATTCAAAATCAATATCCGAATTTGGACAAGTACAAATTCACTAAAGGTGGAAAGAACTTGAGATGGCTAGTTGACTCTAAGGCAAATTTGCAATAGATACTTTCTTAAACTTGTTTTTGTTTTGAAAATTCATATACTCAGTATAGATTACTTGTTAGCGTATATTGATCAATTATATTTAAGATTTAAGGATTTTTCTTTTGCGATGTATAAGATAGAAATTCTGTCGTCCAACGTTAATAGGTGGAGTAAATTCTATTATGCTGCCAGTAAAGGCAAAATGCAGAAATCGTTGAATTAGTGGATTTAAACCTTATGAGGCTATTCTAGAGCTTAAAGAGAGTGTGGTGATTGGACTTCTATAGGCATCCATCCAAGCCTTCCTTTTCTTCACTCATTTGTTATAATAGATCCGAGGTGAATCTTCTTCGGTCAGATCAAAATGTGTTGGCTCTTCAGGAACATTTCGAGGCCCCTTACTAGCAATGCGAGAATTTCATGCCCATTGAACCTGTCGAGGAGAGTAATGCAAGAGATGGTGGACATGGGCTTTACAACCAGATCATCCATCACCATGTAAGTGACAACGTCAAAAGTACTGTTCATTTTCTTCCTTGGGCTCGTTGGTTCATCGTTGAGGATAGGCCTTGGCTGAGGTTGAACATGTTGTCGAGCCGCTTAGTCCGGCACGGAGCACGCCTCGTGAGGATAGCGATAGGAGCATAAATGAATAAAATTCCACATTGACTTTACTTTCATGGTTATCAGAATCATATGATTTGATCTGATTTGGAGGCCTAACGATATGTATCTGTTAAGTGAACCGCTAATCACGTGAACTACAAGTGAAACCATCGATTCAGTACAAATCTACCATTATATATGCATCAATCGATTCAAGTGACTCAGATTTTTATATTTTCTTATCAAAATGATAAAACTGGGTATATAGTGTACTTTGATAGTCACAGAGCAATTAAAAGTGGTTTTTGCACTTTATAACGCAAGGGTGAATGAATTGTCAAATAAAAATTTGCGATTTATATTTGGACATAATATTTATATAATATTTATATTAATAGAACAATTGCAAATCATGTCTTCTTATGCGAAGGAATCTCACACGCATTCGAAATCAAGAGTTTATTTTTTTCCAATATTATAATTCTAACCAAAACGATATGTCTCTTAAAAAAAATTATAATTTCTATGATAAAAAGACAAATTTTAGGTATTTTATCAAATTTCACAGTTCGATTCAATTATCAATTCATGATTAATATAATTAACGTTTTGATTCACCATACGTAGCTCAATTTAAATGCAAAAGATATGGCATATAACTCACAAATGATTCTAGAGCTATTCAGGATTACCATAAAAGTTAATTGTTAAAGATCATTTGGTCAAATTTTTTCCTGCACAAAATCAAAATGAGATAATGTAATGGTTCCCTTTTGGATTCTAAACAAACCATGACGAGGTTGTGTTCATTTGCTGTCCTTTTATTAATGTATACATAAGATTATGTACTTGCTTTGTAGTTGATCTTATGTAGCAATTCTTAGTCCAAAGTAAAAGAAGAAGAAAAAAAAAGTGAAGTATCATTGTGGCAAGCCGATGAGATCCGATATCCTTCACTCTTCTTTATTGGATGTGATGGTGGCATGCGGGTCAGAAGTTGTAATTGAGAGAAAAAGGCAACTACTCAGTTACATATTGCAGAATTTAACTAATTTCAATTCTTCGTGTCAATATATTTTTTTGTTTGTGGTTTTTATTATACGCAATTTTTGTGTCTAAAGTCTCAGTTTTGTGTTGGACAATATGTAATAATTTCACAAAACACATTTTATGTATCGGAAGTACTCACATGACAATGATATGTAGAGAAACAATTCAATAATAAATTGAGAATTTTCAAATTGAAAATGTTAAATTTTTCATAATGCATATCACATAGGTAATGTGAATATGCAATTGGTTTGTTACATCACGGCATCAAATGTGTAACAAATGTATGTCATACATATGTCCATTTTACTGTCTATAATGCTACACAAATGAATTTTAGTCACAATTCTTTTTGCACAACATGTATAAACAAACTATTGCGTAATTCTATTTTATAGATTGGATGGACATCTCCATTTCTCTCTTCTCTCTCCATCGTCTTCAACCTTCATCCATCGGGGAGAGTTTGAGCTAGTCTCACCCTCCTTTCCCTCTCTTGTTGATTTTGTTTGCATTTTTATTGTTTTTTCTTCTCTAATTTAGATTTGAGAACTCTCTTTTCCCAATCTAGTTCTAGATCCGAGAGTTTGAACTCTTATGACCTAGTTCTATATTTGAGAGTTATCCACTTTCAATTGAAATCTATGAGTTTAATAAATATGCTTTTGGGGATTTGATATCCCTTTGCTTTTTTCCATGTACAGTTTCTCTATCTCTAGTTTCAATGATGATCATAGGAGCTTTGGCATTTTGTTGAATTACGAATATTTGCTATTACAAGTTAGATCTACGTTTGTTTAACTTGTTATGGTTGTCTTTGTATGGCGATGGTGTAGGGGAAGGCAAACCTAGGCACACATCGCCAACTAGCAACGCCGTAGTTATTGAAAAAGGAATTTTAGTTTGTGCTCACCACTGACAAAGATACAAGATCTACTAATTAACCGCCAATTTATTTACTTGAGAAATTCATTTTTGTGGACTAAGTGTGCCTTAATCTTGCTAGAGTTATGTCGATCCTCTTTGTTTTCTAGATTTGGCTTTGTTTTGTAGTATTTTGGATTTTGCTTTATTTCAAGTTGCTTTGTCATGAAGCCTACATACTTCTCGTGTATTATTTTGAGTAATGAATACAATTTCCTTTTGACAAAAAAAAGTGGATGAACGTTTCTAATTACATGTATTAATCCCATTCTTTTGGAGTAGACAGTTTAAATTAAAACTGACATACAATATCATGTACATTTATTATACATTTGATGTCAAAGTGAATCAAACTAATCACATATTTGCATTGTCTACATGAAATGCATTACAATAAACAAAATTTGGAAAATTCTATTTGTGATTGATTTGCTTCTCTACAGAGCATTGTCACGTAAATGTTTGCAACACATAAAATATGTTTGTGAAACTATCACATATTGTCTAACAAAGACTGAGACACAATCTTTATACTTAAAGAAACCACCCAAAAAAATAAATAAATACATGTTGACACCTAAATTTTGGCGATCTAGTTATTTATTTACTGCATAAAAATTAGGGATTAATTTTATCCCTGAAAAAATATTAGAATGCATAGCATATAATTTTAGATGCATTTATTTATTATTATTGCATTTGCATTGGACCGGTGACGGATGGGTTTGATTTGATGGTTCCGAGCTTTAAATTGACAAGTTGAACTAAGCTCATAAAGAGAGCAAATTGGCCCAAGCCCGTATACTCGAGGAGATATTACGAACTCATCTTTGCGAGATTCCAAATCTGAGAAAAATCCTATTGCAATTTTGAATCTTTGGTAATATGTGATAAAATTGATTGAGAATATTCATTTTTGCAAAGGAAATCTCGAAGAGATGCGGAAAATAAAAAAGAAATATTGCGTTCGGAAAAAATCTTCATGAATGCTGATTTGAAGGAGAAATTAAATTCCTAATCCTTGGTCGATAAAAAGGGTTGTTCACATACGTAGAAGGGGGTTTTTTCTCGGTTTTCTAGGTCAAGAATTCAACAAAAAAAGAGAAATTTTTGTTCTTTAGGGAGATGAAAAAGTGAGCTTTTTTTGACCTTCTGCTGAAAAGTACAAGGGCAGAAAGCAGCTGCAGAGAAGAGATAGAGAGAGGGACGCGAGAGGACAAGCCAGCGAAGAAAAAAGGAAAAACGAAAGGAAGAAGCACTTTGTTCTTCTTCCTCGCCGGTTCCTCCTCTACCGCTGCTGGTTCGCCGGTCTCCTTGCGCCACCACTGTGCCAAAGCCACCCAACACCAGCAGCCGAGCCGCCGACCATCGCTGCTACTGGTCCACCGCTACTACTAGTTTGTCGCTTCCCTCCGCCAGAGCGACGCCGCTGCAGCCTGTTCCCTGCAACCCCACAGCCGCGATGTGACATCCTAGAATTTCAAC
This sequence comes from Eucalyptus cloeziana, assembly GCA_014182715.1. NCBI lineage: Eukaryota > Viridiplantae > Streptophyta > Magnoliopsida > Myrtales > Myrtaceae > Eucalyptus > Eucalyptus cloeziana. The sequence goes on from CM024640.1 coordinate 3,573,158, forward strand.
CATATTTTCTACTGGATAAATCGAGCATTTCATTGACACGCCTATAGGGCTGTTCTCAGAGCTAATCAATCTCGAGATAACTAGACTATCTGAGTAAGTCATTCAGAATTTTAAGGCAAATAGACTTGAGAATTCGACCAAGAATCGGCTTCTCGATCGTGTCCATCTTTAGAGGTCATTACGACATAGATATAAATCGATTTGGGATCAGAGATAGGTCGATTCAACTGAGATGTGTGGCTAATCGTGGGTGACACCACCAAATTAGAAAATTCTCGTCGACCGGCACTAGACTGATTTTCTTATTGTTTTGGTACCGTGTGTCTGTATTTGGATTCTCAGGATTTTCACGACAACTGAGAGTCACCAATGAGTCGAGTGGGTTCATAGTGGCTCGAAGAAAATCGACCACGGGTCATTTGCACTAAAAATGTCTTAAAGTTACCTGGTAGTTTAGGTCACACTAAAAACGTGTCAAATAGAAATTAACTGCCAATTCGAGTCCATTTTCATAAATTGAAGATTTTGTCATGTCACAATAAATTCTAGGAGCATCGACTTAGTCTCAGAAGATTTTTCTGACATCCGACACTTTTTGGAAAAATTCGTCGCCGGGTCGCTTTTGTGCAGAAAAAGCCGAGGATTGGTTTTGATGGCAAAATTGAGATGCAAGAGAGATTCTTGAGTGAGGAAAAATGCACATATGATCAATGAGTGATCAATTGAATTTATTGAGGTCATTTGAGATTAATTCAAGAGAAAATTTAAGTCCAATTGAAGAGAGGTGGTGCCAAATTCGTAACACCCCCTACCCCTAGCATTTTTGGACCACTTGGAAGGTCATGGAGAGTGTCTTGGTGGTTCATTGGAAGTCATGGGTTATACTTGGCCTAGGATGAATCTTGGAGAGCAAGATTGGAAAATATCAAGCCAAGGCCCCACCTCAACCTTATCTCATCTCTCTTATCTCTTCCCTCATCTCTATCCTCTCCATCTCTCTCACCTCTCCACCATCCAAGACCCTCTCCTCTTCATTTTCGAAACCCTCAAGCCAACAAGAAGACCGGCAGAAGGAGCTGCAGCCGTCGCATGCCTCCACCTGCGCCATCGCCGGTTTCTGCTCTAGCGGACCTTTTGTCAAAGATTCGAGTTAAAAGTGGTCTTCCCGGATGATCAGTGAATGAGCCACCTATAGACGTGAAGAGGACATCCAGAACGTTCCAACAAGCCTAACCATGCCTCGAACGGAGCCGCCGTTTGTCCCGTACAGCCACTGGAGTCCGCTACTCGCCGGACCGTCTGAAAGCTGCCCGCCAGCACTGTTTCGCATGTTCTTGCTGTTTCACCCCATTTCAGCCCTTCATTTGCCCATTCCATCCACCCACAAGATCCCCAAGACCCCCGGGAGCCACGGGTTGCCAACCACCCGCTTGCCAGAGCTCCGATCGGGCCGTTTTTGCCGTAGAAGCCGCTGGTTTCCTCTCTACAGCCCGCAAGCCAAACCCGCGGTTTAGCCCATTGGGATTTGGCCCAACTTTGGCCCAAGTGAACTTCAGCCCACAAGACCAAGTGGCCTAGCAAGCTCAGCCCAAGTTGGTTTAATTTAGTTGAAGCCCAAGTCCACAGGTGCAACCCATTAATTGAGTCTTTGGCCCAAACAAGTTCGGCCCACATTCAGCCCAAGTTTAACCCGGAAGAAAGCCCAATCGCAGCCAAGCCCAAGCCTAAGAGCGAGCCCAGTCCCGGTGCAAGAACAAATCTCAGTGAGTTGAGATTTGTTGGGTCCAAGCCCGCCGGTATTGTCAAAAGCTCGATTTCGGCCGCCGTCGAGCAATCGTCGTGGTGTTTCGGTTCCCGCTTTTTACCAAGTGAGCTTTACTCACTAATGCTTTCTTAGTTTGCTAATAATGCCTAAGGGTTGGTTAGATTTAATTAAATGCATTAGGTGGTTAGATTAATTTAGATAAATTAAATTAGAGACTTGATGATGCATGTTAGGTGGTTAGAAATAGACATTAGCAAGTAAGCATGCCATGTTATTTATTGAATGAGTCTCGGTAATTTTCCAGGCTCGTCTTGGCTTCCGATCAGGCATTATGGGCCTAAATTGGATTTTTAATATTTATTTATTTATTATTCGAAATTAATTCTTTAATTATTTATTTTTCGAAAATTCAATCGGGATGGCCGGTGACTGGAATTTTGTGTTGATTGTTGTGGTGCAGTCCGCCTATTTAATTGAGCTTTATTTTGTGCGAAAAATGAATTATTTGTGAATTTAGGATTTATTCCCTAATTTAAATAATTTTCGAAAGTTAATTGAAAAATAACCGGGTGTCGGTTGACAGCACCAAAAATATTTTGGGGGACTGCATATAATGGTGGGGTTTGTGGAAAGGAAAACCTTGTATTTTGGCTAAGGCCGGCCGTGTCCCCACACACGGCTATTTTATGGAGAATGATAAAAGAGTGAATTGATTGAATGGTTAGGATAGTATACTATATCAACCTACAGGTGATATGTTAGCTTAGCGAGAGCAGTATAATGGTGAACTATATTAGCCTACGGGCGATATGTCAGCTTAGCTTGAGCAGTACATTTTATCAGCTTAAGGTGAGCATCAGTGGTATACTATATCAGCCTATGGGCGATATGTCAGCTTAGCGAGAGCAGTATACCAGTATACTATATTAGCCTGCGGGCGATATGTCAGCTTAGCGAGAGCAGTATACCTTAACCTTATCAGCTTAGAGCGAACTATACTCTATATTTATCAGCTTAGAGTGAGTAGTCCTGATATAGTCGTACTTTATAGATAGTATTGATTGAATTGACCATGGGATAGTTCGATGACATGTAATCGACTAAGTCGATTGATCATTGCCTTGAACTGATGTCATGAATTAATTGAGTTGAAATGACCAAGAGTGGGTCCGGCTGACATGTAATCGACTAAGTCGATTTGATCGATGCTTCAATCTGTTGAGATTGTTTGGTGCCTATTGAACTGTACTGATTTGCAGGTTAGGACTGAGGCCAAGGTAAGTCATCCGACTCGTGTTGTGCATAGGCAGCCCTAAGGTGTATTGGTTTACTAATCGGGTCTTAGGGAGTAAAACTTGATGAGATGTTGTCTCATTGGTTATTGAATAACCATTTCAAGTCCCTAGATGTAGTAGACTTGGATTTTGAAGATCTCGAAAGTCTGGTGCAGTCTGCTGAAGGCTCTAGTTGGAGTGTGGAGGATGATGAAGAGGAGGACGAAGATCTGTAGTTTGTGGAACCCCACCCCTACTTGTAAACCTTGTTTTTAAACTAGCTTGTGTTGAATTTGAATTACTAATTCACCTTGTATATACATGCACCGGTTTGCAATGTATATAAGTGTGAATGTTTTTAAAGGTTTGAAATTTAGTCCTATTGTTCTATCCCAATATTTTATTGTCTGGGGATTTAATATATGCTTCCACTTGCGCATGAAAAAGAAAGGGTCGGCGATATGTAGTTCTGGGATATCACTTTTAAAATTGACCAAGGTAAGGGATGTGCGCGTGCCTGAGGATCGGGGCGTGACACGTGAGCGCCGCTTTGCCCACCATCAGCTACATCTATAACTCCATAGCTCATCGATGCTTGTCCACCGCTGCGCCGCCGCCTATCACCGTGCCGAAGTTCGCCCTTCCCTCGCTGGTCATCCTCGTCACTGTTGCTGCCACTCACCCGCGCCTCCGCCTCCCCCGGCCTGCGCCTTCGTCCAAGCGCCAGCACCACCCGCGAGCACCACACTGTCGCACGCCTCACCTATAGCTCGCACTGAGCTGCGGCGACCCGACGCCCCTACCGCAGCACTTGCAATTCTAGCTGCTAGCTGTTGGTCCGCCTATTGCCACCTCGCCGGAGCTCCGAACACCGGCAGCTCCTCCGCCCACGGCTACCCACCGCCGCCCATGGCCACGTGACTCGTCCCCGAGTCACGCCGAGTCACAAGCCACCTTTCGTTAAGCCGAATTTAAAAAAAAAAAAATTCAAATTAGGTAGATCTTTTTTTATTTATTTTTATTTTATTATTATTATTTTTTAATATTTTGTTTCTTTATATTTCTTGATGTATGATCGAAATCCCCGACTGATATTCACAACTCAAGTAGCAATGACAGTCCAATTTTTGCACCCGAAATCTGACTTGCAATCGCACGAAAAATCGCTAATTCGATCTCACGCTTGGGATTCGATTCATGATTTTGTTTAAAATTGACCAATCCGATCTCATGCGTGAGATATGGTTCGTCAATTTATGAATATCAATCTTATCTCGCCTGATTTGCTGTCGTATTGTTTGAATCAATTTTGTTTTCGTAAAAAAAAATCCCAAATTTTTTTTTTTGAGTTAGGTTTAGGTTCATTTTAGAATATTTCTTGTTTTAGGGTTATTTTGCATATTTAGAATATGAGATTTATTATTTCGAAAAAAAAAATCAACTTAGGATGCTAGATTTTTTTTTAATTTATATTGCACGTTTTATTATTTGACAATTTTAATTTTGAATTTTATATTAAAAACCTAGAGCTAGAGCACTTTTTGCACGTCATTGTATATTAGGATAAAATTGCATGTAATTTAGTTCTAGTTAGTATTTATAAGTTTAGATCATTTATAATTTTTCATAGATAGGTTGCATCTTAGGTTAGGGATTAACAAGTTAAGATAACATTCAAGTTTAAATTAGGGTTTAGCCTAACCTAATTCTTAATATAAGTTGGATGATATCTTAACCTGCATAGATAATTTTCGCACTTTTCTTAATTTCGAATTTCATGAAAAATACAAAATAAAAATAATTATCTTAGGGTAAATTAATTTCATTTTCTATGATAGATTGCATGCTTTTAAGAAAATAAAAATATCATGTGCACGTCATATAGAATTAGGTTCATGAAATGCATGTCATTTAGTAATTGTTGCTAGGTCCATTTAGTTAGAGATTGCCCGTTATTAGAATTAGGTAATTTGCTTAGACTACATTGCATATAGATTAGATTTTATTAAATAAGTGAAAACAAAAATTAAGTGAATTGCATGTTAATTAGAATTCACATAAGTTGATGTGAATTCGGATCTAACATTGCAGATGCTTTCGTTGTTATGAGGTAAGTCTTGCAATTTATTCGTTATTTTCTTGGGTGTTAAATTGGTAGTTTGTGCACCCGTATGGTCACCTCACACGTTAGGAAAGTAAATTAAAATCAATTCAGGTTGCCCGCAAAACATTTTTTTTTTTTAAATGAAAGACAAAGGTACCGAAAGGGCATTGGTGAAAGCTAGCGTAATCAAGTCCCCGAACTCAAAAATTTCTGGTTCACAGAAGTAAAGTAAATTTCCCATTACTTTGCTTGGGTTTCTAATCGACCAATCAAAAATAGATTAGTGGTGACTCCTAATTAAAAAATCAATTGTATGTTAAGAACTTGAACCTAAGTTGCGAATTGGTATGGGCTTGTGTGACATCCTGAATTTTCGACCCGTCCCGAATATGTGAAATGGGCATCTCATCGACGCGCCTATGGTCTTTTTTCTCTAAGCTGATCACTCATAAGTTAACCAATCTATTGGGTGAAGCCATGAAGGGATATAATCGTGGTAAAATCCCTAAAAGCTACCCGGTAGGTCGGATTGGACTAAAATCGTGTTCGGTCGATTTTAACCACGAAATTGAATTCGATTTTGAAAATCGGATGTTTGAGCATGTTACGGTTCATTTATAGGATGTTGTCTTGTCTTTTGTAGAAATTTCGTCGAGTCCGAGATCTTTTTCGGAAAATGGATTCGAACGTCGTGGAAATTATCGAAAATTTGGATTGGCCGAATTGAGGAGAGTTTGACTTCCAAACTGAACTATTTGGCATTAGGGAATTGCAGAAATGGTATGGGCAATTTCTTCGATGAAGTTGGACATTAAATTGGGAATTTTGGTGAGGAATTGAAGCCCAAATCAATGAAATTCGGATGCTAAATTGTGGAAATTTCGGCTTCAATTTGATTAATTGTGGAAATTTCTTGATGGAAAGTAATTGGGGAACATTAGGATTTGTATGAAGACTAAAGGGGGACCAAACATTAATGCTTTGGATAAGTGTTTGACTTTTGGACTCTCTCGCTTTCTCTAAACTTTCCCTGCACGGTGGCTGCCCCTCTCCTTTTTCTCTTCGTCGAGCTCACCAGCTGCTCCCATTTTTCATTTCTTTTCCTGCAGCTTCATCCCCTCAATTTCACTCTCTCCATTCATTTCTCTCGAGAAAAGCAACTCACGCCGCCGAGTCAGCCCAGCAGATTCTTCAACAAAGCCCAACGTTGACCTCTCCATTCACCAAAAGCAACCCATCTTCTCCACGTCCCTCTGCCTCTCCACCATCAATTGTTCTTTTCTTTCCCACGCAAGTCAACCCAAAGTTCCTTTGAAGACTTCATGCGTCTGCTCCACCACCGATCTTCACGCGTCTTCTCTCCGCCAGCTTGCGTCTCCACCGTTTGTTGCAGCTTTTCTCACGCGTGGGTCAACAACCCACCGAAGCATCCCCAAACGTTGACCGCTCAACGCGTCCAAGCCAGCGTCTTCGTCTCTCCCTTGTTTCCCCCCCAGCTCGAGCATCGCTAGTGTCGGTCTTCACTTTTGAAGCCCAGTAGCAGCTCTCACTGCTTCTTTATTCAATTAGCAACCCACGTGAGTTCATTCGTAAGCCCATTGGAAGCCCGTGTCTTCAGCCCATCTTCATGTAGTTTCAACCCAGCGAAGAAGTCAGGCCAGCCCATGTGAATGTCATCTTCAAGCCTAGTGTTGAAGCCAGCAAATTCAGCCCATTAAATAAGTCCAGTTTTGAAGCCCAAGCTTGCAAATCCTCAACCCATTTCCAAGCCCACGTCAATTGAGGCCCGCAACGCAAACTTCAGCCCAACTTAAGTTCAGCTCGGCCCAGAATTGAAGTCAACCCAAGCTCAGGCCCAAGTTCAGCCCAAGCCCAGTAATTTGCTGTGGGCTTGCGAGGCTTGTAGGCCCGGCCCAAGTGTCCGTTGACGCCGCCGAAAGTTTGGATTTCGGCCGCCGTCGCGTCGCCGCCGCGGTCTTCCGGTCTTCGCTTTGCACAAGTGAGTTTTACTCACTAATGCTTTCTTAGTTTGCTAATTATACTTAGGGGTTGAGTAGATTTAATTAAGTGCAATTAGGTGGTTAGATTAGTTTAAAACAATTAAATTAGTGACTTAATTAGACATGTTAGGTGGTTAGACTTAGTCATTAGCGAGTAGACGTGTACTACTATTTATTGAATGCATCTCGGGATTTTTCCCGACCCGTCTTGCGCTCCAATCAGGCAATATGGGCTTAAATTGGATTTTTAGTATTTATTTATTAATTTTCGAAATTATTTATTTATTTATTTTTCTGAAAATTAGATCGGGATGGTCGATGATCAAAATTTTATGTTGATGATCGTGGTGTAGTCCGGTTATTTAATTGAGCTTTATTTTGTGCTAAATTGATTTATGAGTGATTTTAGGATTTATTCCTAAATTGAATCATTTTGGTTATTAATTGGAAAATAACCGGGCTTCAGTTGACAATGCCAAAAATATTTTGGTAAGCTATAGAAAATGGTGGGATTTATGGAAAGGAAATTACTGTATTTTGACTAAGGCTGACCGTGTGCCTACGCATGTGTACTTTTGTTGGAAATGATAAAAATGGTAAATTGATTGTGTTTTTAGAATAAAAATACTATACCAGCTCGGTGACTCTGTATGTCATTTTGGAGAATGGACAGTATACAATGTCGGCTCGGTGACTATAGGTCATTTTGGAGAATGGATGACATGCCATAACGGCTCGATGACTCAACATGTCATTTTGGAGAATGGATGTTATGATGAATACACTCGGTATACCATGTCGGCTCGGTGACTCTATAGGTCATTTTGGAGAATGGACAACATGCCATAATGGCTCGATGACTCAATAAGTCATTTTGGAGAATGGACGTTATGATGAATATACTCGGTAGCTTGGTATGCCATTAAGGAAAATGAATCTTATATTATACTGGCTCGATAACTCGATAGGTTATTTTGGAGAAGGGACAGTATTGCTTGAAATGACCAAGAATGGTCGGTTTGACATGTAAACGACTAAGTCAATCGATCATTGCCTTAATCTGATGCCGTGAATTGATTGAATTGAAATGACTAAGAGTTGGTCCGACTGACATGTAATCGACTAGGTCGATTTGATCGATACTTCAATATGTTGAGATTGTCAGGTGCCTATTGAGTTGTATTGAATTGCAGGTGGGGACTGAGGCCAAAGTAAGTCCTCTGACTCGTGTTGTGCATAGGCAGCCCTAAGGTGTATTGGTTTACTAATCGGGTCTTAAGGGGTAGAATTTGCTGAGAAGTTGTCTCATTGGTTATTGAATAATTATTTCAGGTCCCTAGATGCAGTAGAATTGGATTTTGAAGATCTCGAAAGTCCAGTGCAGTCCGCTGAAGGCTCCAGTTGGAGTGTGGAGGATGATAAAGAGGAGGACGGGGACCCATAGTTTGTAGAACCTCACTCCTGCTTGTAGACCTTATTTTTAAACTGGCTTAACTTGAATTTGACTTAATAGTTCACCTTGTATATATATGTGCATTGGTTTGCAATGTATATAAGAGTGAATTTTTTTTTTTTTTTTAAAGTTTGAAATTCAGTCCTACTGTGGCACCCCCGAAGCGGCCCCCGATCCGTTGGGGTCACCACAGTTCACTTACCTTCCTATTACTTGACCTAGAGGTCTATCAATCCTGGGGGTTTATATCTTTTAGATCGGTCCCTACGCAATTTATATGGCGGAAGCGTATCCAACAACTCCCTTCCCTATATTCAGAAAACAGTGCACACCAACTAAACATTTTATAAGTTAAAAGCCGAACACTTTTATTTACTTAAACCATATGGACATCATCAGTCGGTACATAAAAATGCCAAGGCTTTCTATACTGGCTATATTTCAAAAGATGACCGACATCTCTTCTAACATATATACTTAAAGTCCATCAATCAGTGTCGGCGTCCAAAAGTTCCTTCCTCTGTTGTCCTCCTCCTCGCAGCCATATCCAACCACTCGGTCCATCTGCTGGTGGCGGTGGCGGCAGGTATCTTGTCTAGTCTGAAATGTTAGTCCCCAAACGGGGTGAGTACAACCACTCAGCAGTAAAAGATTCATTAAGCTATATCGTGCAGTACCATCACTATCTAGATTCATGCAAGATAGACAAAAACAGTTCATCAAGGAATGAGTATGCATCGGAACCATAAAACTTTTAGTGCAATGACCAGTGCAGTTCGCAACAAACAAGATGCATCATGTCCAGTTACACAGTCCCGATCATAGGGGCAAACTGTTATGACACGTCCCATTCCATGCCATACAATTTAGTCCTATAACCAGACCACACTCACACTTAGTAGAATCATCCATTTTATCATTCAAACGGTTTTATCCCCCCAGAGGACCAATGTTTGCATCCTTCTAGGATTTCGCACCCAACCTGGCATCGCGAAAGCCTCTGGGCATGTATTCAAAATACAACCAAGCATCCGGCACACACCTCCGGGCATCTCGCACCCCACCCGGCATCACGAGTAATCACTGGGGACCATAGACATGGTTACCCCTAACCTCCGGGCATGCATCATAATACAACCCTCACCCTCCGGGCATGTATCATAATACAACCGGGCATCCCGACACTCCCGGGGAAAACCTTTGGGCATGTATTCATAATACAACCAGGCATCCAAAGGGCATCGACTCATTCGAACCTCTGGGCATCCCGACTCACAGCATCGTTGACCCGAGGTCCAACAAAGAGCAATTAACATCTTAATTTCCAAAAACACTTTCTATGCAATGACAAAATGTCTCTTGAGTCTCATCACATCTCAATATTGCATGATATGCCAATGCCAGTATCATCATGTCACGTAACAACTCAAGATGCATTCACTTTTGAAATCAGTTGAGCAAAGTCGGAGTAAAACAGCTTAAAACCAAAATGTGCAGTTTTAATGAAAATTTCGGAATAACCCCTAAATGAACTCGGAAAATTATGAAATTTTACCAGGTTATAGTCAAGACCCTAAAGCAGATTTTTCATGAAGACATCTAGGCCAGATTCGTTCTAGATAATTTTCTATAGACGTCCGAAGCTCCTGGCTCTAGCACCGAAACGTCCAGTATACCTATCTCCGAAATATCTAGTTTTTACCTACTTATCCTTCTTCGTTTCCTCTGAAATTTTGATATGTTTTGCCTCAAGAGGTCCCCTACAACTTTCATTAAGGGATCTAAGTGAAATTTCCAAAGAATAGTCACCATATGGGTCCAAGAAGTCTCGGGTGTCCAGTACCGTATTTCCAGATTTACCATCTTCAAGAGAAAGTCGATTCACTAGGCTAGACTTGCTCATTTACCTCAAATTTGAGTATGTTAGTCCTTAGTATGTTCTCTACAAGTTTCATGAAGAAGTCGAAAAGGAATTCTCGGTAAAAAGTAACATGCAACCCACAAAACTACCAAAAGGTCAGCAAAGCAGTTCCAAATCCAGTGTCTTCGTAGGAGGAGGGTTTTTCCCTTTAAAACTCAACCCTTTTGTCCCAAATTTTAGTATGTTATACTTTAAGATGTTGTCTACAACTTTCATGAAGGAGTCAAAGTCGAAATCCAACTCGAAACATGCATGCAAGCCTCTACAAGTTTCTGGGTCAGGCAGTATGCACGAAATCAGCAAGCTATTTCATGAACAAAACACACTAGCTTCGGTTCCTTACCTCTAAACACCCAAGATTCAACACCATTTCAACCGCACATGTAAGACACACATGCAAGAGTATAAATTGGATCCTAACTTGCACCACACTAGACAATCACAGCAATGCACAACATAGATTGACAAACTTCTACTTGCCTCAAGTCCTACGACTCAACAACTAGGGAGTTCGGTTCGGCGATGCAGCCCGACGGCCGCGAAGACGAGCGGCGTCGACAGCGGCAGCGCATGAGCACGGACAGAGGGCGGTCCCTCTCTTACTTCCTCACTGCTCTTACTCTCTCTTACTCTCTCTCTATCCGGTTTCGCTCGGTCATTCTCCCTCTCACCCGCGCTTGCTTGGTTTTTCTTTGATTCACTGCTAGTTGACTATCCTAGTCAACAGAGAAATGCGGTGGCTTCATTGATCGAAGACAGCTGGGTATAAACGTGGCAAATGGGCATGGTTTTCGATCGCCAACTCTCCCCCCTTTCTGCCTTGATTTTTCCCGAATGTTGACTGCATGGGTCAACATTTGATGTCTCTCGGTGGCCCTTCGAGCGAGTAGCAGCTGGTGAAGACGTGGTCCTTCCACCGAATATCCATCTCCACGTATCTCTTCCATGCAATGAGCGTGGCCGCTGCATGCCTCAAGTCTTCCCTTGCGTTTTAAGATTGACACGTCCCGGTCAATTTGGTAAAATTTTGGGACTTCGGCTTGCTGAGGAGGGTGAAGAAAACGTGGCCGCACTTCTTGGTTAAGCGTCCCTTTTAGTCGACTCCCACGATGGACATGTGCACGAGCTGAAAATGCAACCACGTGCATTGCTGTGCATGGGTCAATACTCCTCCTTTGGATGACCATCATGGGGACACATGCATGGTTATGCATGGGCAAAGTCTTTGGTTCTTCTTTTATTGACCCCATAAGCATGAGCGTGGCCTTCATTGCTCGTATAGTCTTGCATGGAAAATTTCTTCACTTGTTCATCAGCATAAAAAAAGAACGTGCATGAGAAATGTAGGGCTAATGGTCTTCATTCCTTAGCTATCCATGAAGAAGATAACGTGGTGGTGGTGTGGCCAAGGTCTTTGCATGGGAATGCATGTTCTAATGTGACTAAAGTTTCGAAAGTCTACGTTTCTGCATTTATGAAAGGCTCACTTGGTAAGTTATCAATGCCGAAGATGTTAGCCTTGTGAGCAACGTCGCGTGAAGAAATGTCTAGATGAGGTACTTTCGTGATGAAGAGAACATGACGAAACGTGACGTTTCATTACGGCAAGTGTGGTGATGAAACGGTGACCGAAAGTGGTGCCTATGACACAGTTCAACGACAAATTCGTCGACTCGTCACGGACCATTACTTATTCTAGGTCTGACGAAAACCCGGATGCCACACCTACTGTTCTATCCCAATGTTTTATTATCTGGGGATTTTATATCAGCTTCCGCATGTGCATATTAAAATGAATGGGTCGACGATGCATCCTAGGACGTCGCTATTAATCGACCAGGTAAGGGATGGGTGCATGCTCGAGGATCGGGGCATGACAGTTTGAGAGAACCTGAGCTAAGTTTAGACTTAGTAATCCATTAGCCAAACCTAGGTGGTTCACCCGAAAATTTGGTTGCGACAATACATTTATCAGGTCGAATTGAAAGTAGTTAAATTATGCATTCTATAATTGGGTGGTTGCCCTCTTCTTTTCATTTCAACACCTAGCCCACATGCCACGGTTACTTCCAATAGTAACAGTAACTGTTGTGATATCATTGTCCATCATCCTTAAATAGCTTAATGGTGTTAATATGGGAGCAACGCATGTTACGATGATGAAAACGTCAGCTACGCTGATTTTTATTTGTGTTTTTTTTTTAACTAGTTGTGCAGAAGATCCGGACATTGGCAAGACATATCTTGAGATCAATAACAATTTGCCGGCGGGAACTATTCTCAGAGTTGATTGTAAATCCAAGGACAAGAATCTTGGAATCCATCTTATAACAAGCTACTGGGGAGTCTCATTCACACCGAATTTTTACGGGCGGATGTTGTTCTTTTGTAGTTTTGCATGGCCAGGTCGATTTGAGTGGTTTGATATATATGTGCAAGACAGGGACCTTTATGAATGTAATCAGTGTATTTGGAGGATCTCGCACGATGGTCCTTGTAGGCTCAGTTACTATGGAGGGTATGATTTTTGTTATCCATGGAACCCTTCAAAGTAGAGAGGAAACATTTTATGTGAATGTCTAACGGAGAAAAATGATGTTGTGAACAAGTATCATATTCGATATCTTTTAATTTAATATTTACACGTGTATTTCCCTTCTGTTAGCACCACCATTTTATTTTAGATTGGCATCTCATTCTTTAAATTGTTGTATCTGTTAAATTATGTCTCAAGTTTGAGCGTTTATAAAACGTAATTCATTGAATTCTTGGAAAAAAAAAAGAAAAAAGAAAAAAAATAGAATTTTCCCTTTTTGGAGTGAGGCTGCTGAAGACGTCCCTCTGTACGTGGAAGTCAAAAGTTTGTTACGTGGGCCCAAACCCACACACACGCAACCTTCACGTGAATTTCTTGTTTGGCCATGTAAAAGAGGAAAGAAGCTTGGCCGAATCCTCTCTGCCGAAGAAGTCCCTCCTACACGTGAAAGATTGGAAATTGGTGGGCCCAAGGTCAAACTTTTGACCTTGGGCACACACTTTTATATATATATATATATATATATATATGAATGCGGACAGATCAGTAGGGTTTTTTTTTCGGTGGGTGGCTGCACGTACACACCGAGAGACGAAGCCGCACGTCCAAAGCCGCAAGTCTTCCGCGCGAAGCTTTGAAGAGATATGCGAAGCCGTATGTAGAGCGTATTGTTTTGAACTTGAACGCGCGGTAACTTTGTGCCTTGAGTTTATACCAAGTGAGTTGTTTATTTATAAACACCTTGGGTTTGGGATAAATTGAGGTTTGGGAAACACCGAGAGAGTGTTTGAGTGACTTGAGTGTGTAATCTCCTTGTATCGCTTGATCTATAGTGAAATTCGCTGCTGCTCTCCCCGTGGACGTAGGTCTTTACGACCAAACCACGTAAATCTGGTGTCCGATTTATTTTCTTTTTCTGTCTATATTATTGTTTGATTGCTCGCCCTATCTCAACAAGTGGTATCAGAGCCGGGCTTGGCTAAGTTGAAGCAAATTGATGGCGACAGAAGAAGTAAAAGTGAGAATCGACAAATTTGATAGGAAGGATTTTAGTTTCTAGAAGATGCAGACTGAAGATTATCTTTACCAGATGAAACTGCACTTGCTCTTATCTGGGGAGAAACCAGAGACGATGAAGCAAGCTTATTAGGATTTGCTGGATAGACAAGCTATGGGTGTTATTCGGCTGACGTTGGCTCGTAACGTCGCCTTTAACATCTTGAAGGAGAAGACCATTGCTGATCTGATGCAAGCCCTATCGGATATGTACAAGAAGCCCTCTGCGATCAACAAGGTCTGTTTGATGCGACGTCTATTTAATTTGAAGATGAGCGAAGGTGCGTTAGTTGCAGATAATATCAATGAATTCAACGTGATTGTTAGTCAATTGAGTTCAGTTGAGATTGATTTTGAAGATGAGGTACGTGCTTTGATTCTGCTATCCTCATTGTCTAATAGTTGGAATACTATTATTACTGTTGTTAGTAATTACTCTGGGTCAACAAGTTTGACGTTTGATGGGGTTCGAGATTTAATTATGAGCGAGAACATTCGTAGAAGAGAATCTGGTGAACCTGTATTTGCTGCTTTAGTATGTGAAAATAGAGGAAGATCTATAACACGTGTGGGTAATAGTAGTACTAATATAAACAGGCATAGTCAGTCTAGGACTGCTAATGTTGTATGTTGGAGCTATGGCAAGAGAGGGCATCTCAAAAGGGATTGCCTTAAGCTGAAGAATGAGAAGGGTAATGGAATTATGGTTGATTCTGCAGATAATGTTACAGCTGTAGTAGATAATGCCGATTATGTCTTGTCTGTCACTGATTATCCATCGTTTGATGGATGTATTATGGATTCTGGTTGTTCTTTTCATGTCACACCAAATAGAAACTGGTTTATCACTTATCAGTGCACGGGTAGTGGTAAAGTCCAGTTAGGGAACAACGCTGAGTGCGATGTTGTGGGTGTTGGTGATGTTAAAATCAGAATGCATGATGGTATTGTGAGGACATTTACTGGAGTAAGGCATGTTCCAGAGTTAAAAAAGAACTGAATTTCCTTGGGTGCCATAGATTCAGCTAGTTGCAGGTATACTTCAAAAGGTGCAGTTTTGAAGGTTGTACGAGGTGCCTTGGTGATAATGAAAGGAATCAAGCACAGAGGCCTGTATAAACTTCAAGGTAAGACAGTGACAAATTTCACTGCGGAGATGTCGGATGCATCTGTTCGAGAGTCTTTTGATTGCTCGAGGAAGACCTAGGTGTTTGTGCCAAGGCACAAGTTTGATGCTGCTGTCAGGATCACGCAGTCAAGAGCTTTGATCGAGATGGAGATTGGTAAGTCGATCAAACATGTGCAGACTAACAATAGCATGGAGTTCTGCTCGGAGCTAGCAAATAAATTCTGCATGAAAGAGAGCATAGTGAAACATTGCATTAGTGCCAATAAATCACAACAATTTGCAGAATTGACAAGAAGAACATTACTAGAGATGGCCCGTAAAATTATCTCTAGTGCTGGTATTGCTAGCAGAATTCTAGCTGATGTGCTAAGTACGATAAGCTACCTAGTGAATAGATCACCATCAACTGCTATTGAATGGCAGACTCCTGAAGAAGTGTGGTCAAGTAACGTTGCTGATTATTCTATTCTTAGAATGTTTGGTTGCCTGTGTTATTTTCGAGTGAGTGATGGTAAGCTTGTTTGGAGGGCAAGGTGCATATTCCATGGCTATGCACAAGGTGAGTGGGGCAATTAGTTGTGGTGCCCAGATATAAATTCACCCGTTGATAGCAAAGAAGTTACCCTTGATGAGTCTCCAGTACTTTTGGCTAGGAGTGATTATAGCAAGATTCAAACGGATCTCGAACGGTGTTCGGCTTGAGGTGGAGTTGCGACCAGAAACTCCCGAGGTAGCGTATACACAGTACTAGCAAAGTAATTGACACAGATGGTGCTCATAGAGAGGTGGAGCCTATAGAGCCAATGGTTGCTGTAACTGCTGATATTGACAAGGTATGTATTCGATCTTCTGACAGATATGGATGCAATAATGGTTTTACTTTATCTGCGGTTGAGGAGGTTATGTCAGAAAATCCTTGCGGATCAGTTAAAAATGCATGTGGAGTTGGTATTTTGATGAGGTCCTCGGTTATGGCAAAGTTCAAGCAAGGCTTGGATTTAGATAATATCTGTGGTGGTTGAGCCCATTGGGGGCTATGGAAGAGTAGCAGCAGAATTTGAATTTTTACCAAGCGATTGTAATTTGGCTCAAACATTGAGCCAAGGTGGAGATTGTTAAATTATGTCTCGAGTTTGAGCGTTTATAAAACGCAATTCGTCGAATTGTTGAAAAGAAAAAAAGGAAAAAAAAAAAGGAAAGAATTTTCCCCTTTTGGAGTGAGGCTACCGAAGACGTCCCTCTGTACATAGAAGTCGAAAGTTTGTTACGTGGGCCCAAGCCCACACACGCAACCTTCACGCGGATTTCCTGTTCGGCCATGTAAAAGAGGAAAGAAGCTTGGCCGAATCCTCTCTGCCGAAGAAGTCCCTCCTGCACGTGAAAGATTGGAAATTGGTGGGCCCAAGGTCAAACTTTTGACCTTGGGCACACTTATATATATGAATGTGAACAGATCAGTAGGGTTTTTTCGGTGGGTGGCTGCACGTACACGCCGAGAGACGAAGCCGCACGTCCAGCGTTTTGAAGCCACCGAAGGAATAAAAAGCCGCATGTCCAAAGCTGCAAGTCTTCCGCGCGAAGCTTTGAAGAGATACACGAAGCCGTACATAGAGCGTATTGTTTTGAGATTGAACGCGCGGTAACTTTGTGCGCGAGTTTATACCAAGTGAGTTGTTTATTTACAAACACTTTGGGTTTGGGATAAATTGGGGTTTGGGAAACACCGAGAGTGTTTGAGTGACTTGAGTGTGTAATCTCCTTGTATCGCTTGATCTATAGTGAAATTCACTACTGCTCTCCCCGTGGATGTAGATCTTTACGACTGAACCACGTAAATCTGGTGTCCGATTTATTTTCTTTTTTTGTCTATATTATTGTTCGATTGCTTGCCCTATCTCAACAGTATCCATGATTTTTGTCATTCTATTTGCACTCATTACTTGTACCATTTCTTATCTCCGTCAAAACGTTTCAATGTAAATCTTTCTTAATAAAAAAAGTTATTAAGTGTTGAGCCATGTCGGTTTCAAATTTCTAATGTAATGTCATATCACGAATTAAAACACTTAAATCTGTAAGTACGTCAAATAAATTAAATTTGAAAACTCCAGGAAAATGTGAGAAAACTGTATCAAGGGGAGACATTTTTAAGTGGATGATGTTTTGGACCATTAATCAAGGAGCGATCCTCAAAGCAATTAGGCAACGAGAGATTTGCAGTGGCTAGTTCGGGTGTGGGGCTGCCGAGAGGAATAATCACATTCTTAAACTTGATTTTAACAATGTTCCTGTTCAACCTGAAGTAGATGAAGATTGTAACCTTGATTCTAATAATGTTCTTGTTCCACCTGAAGAAGATAAAAATTGTAGGCTACATTCAGTGGAATCGAGTGTGCTTGAAAAATGTTATGGGACAATCGTGAGTGTTAATTTTGCAAAAAATGAAGAAACTCCTAAAAATGGCGGTTTCATGCTATAATTCTAAATGAGAAGGAAATGGAACCGCCATTTTTACACGCAGAATAGAATGAATGTAGCTCTTGGCTCAAAAGGTGCCATCGTCACCTGTTGAAAATTAGTTTCAAGCCTACGGTCGTGTTCCAACGCGGCCACACCAAGGAAGAGATAGTTATCAACTTCCATGATGCAGCCTTTGAGATTAAGAAGGGAGAGATGATTTTTGGATATTAGTTGTTCCCTACCAAGGATCCAAGGGTGTACAATAGGCAAAGGGGGATAAGAACACTACAAGTGTCATAAATTTTGTACAGCCCTCACTCGAGAGCTATAATTTTTTTTTTTTCTTTTGACTTGAATATCATGAATTCTAAAAACCATTCACTTGAGTATTGTGATTTTCAATCAATTACTTGAGTCCCATAATTATTTAAAAATGTTCATCCCAAGTGTCTAGAATCCGACATGACATGACACACCGATAAACAATTTTTAAAATGTCATGGTATTAAAATGACCGATAAAAAAATTATATGATGATACGTGATTGGAAAAAAGGTTATGGTGTGCAATAGCTGTGGCATTCAAAACAATTCAAAATAATTTTATGGCACTCAAATGAATATTGTATGAAAATTATGACACTTATTATTTCTTTTTCCGAGCTAGAGGAGTACGTGAACCGCAGGTTCGTTGAAGAAGTAGGCGAGAAACCTTTGAAGTACGTGTATCGGTTGAACGGGGGCGAGATAGACGATCTGAAAGTGGGGAGCAAGCAGTGCCCTGGGAAGAACATCGTGGTAATCTTGCCCAGGGTTATGCTCGTGGAATTCTTCCTACGCATCGACACGTTCACGGTTGAGGCCGGCACACTTTCTCTTGGTTCAATGGCGACATTCACGTCAATGTCCAAGCCCACAAGTAGCTGAGTCTTGATGATATGTACTCGTGTCTTAGTTTTTGTGAACATATCTATTAGGACCAGATCGTGATTTATTATGTTCAATTGGTTTGGTTAAGGTTGTGGAAGAAATTCTGGTGTTGTGTCACACCCTGATTCGTATTAGACTAGGAGAAGGACATGACCATCCTTTTATTTGAAAGACGCAACCTAAAATAAAACCAACTCAACCCTACTATCAAAATATATATACATCTATATATTTGATAAAATGGGGAGTTAGTTACATGAATAGAATTTTTAAAATCCAATCAAAGAAGATGTATACCTCAAAACTCAATTGAGCCTAACATATGTCATTAGACATGCAAAACTCAAATCCGACTGTTAGAGAAATCTTCTTAAGGTGTTTTGAAGTCGACAAAACGTTTTCATCAATCTAGTCCGAAGATTTGCAGACTCTATTGACAAAGTCTGAAGACCTCTAGACTCAAGTTTCAAAGTCTACTCTCATGGACAGTTTCCAGACCGACGAAGTTAAAGTTCTATTATGATTAATTCAAGTATGGTTTTGATTCTAATGGTTAAGGAATATCTCACAACTGGAATTAGCACTTCAAGATCTTTTATTCGTATTCGAATAATCTAGATTCTCTAGATCTGCAATTTATACTTGGAAGGTTCTACTTATGGAAACCGAGATCCCGATTCTATGTGCGAGCATGATTAATGGGCTATCGTCATTTTCCTTGAGGAGCTCGAGATCTCTCTAATTGATTCTGTCCAACGGGTTGATTGGAAGAATTTCTTTGGAAGGTGCCAACGGTAATGAAGGCATGAAGAAGTATTTAAGGGAGACACTCAAGTTGTTCAAGAGTGGTAGATAGAAGAATTTCAAAGTCTGAATCTCTTTGTTCTTTTGTGATCTTATTCTTTGAGCTATACTTGTAATCAAAAGAGAGACTGAAGTTTGGTGAGACCTTGAGGAAGTGTAGTAGAGTCTCTACACTGTGGAATCAAGGGCGTGAGACAATAAATTCTCTTTTTGATTCTTAGTGAAATCCAGCCAATGGGTTGTTCGTGCGGGAGAGTGGACGTAGGTTTGGTCTAAGCCGAACCACTATAAACTTGGAGTCTTGATTCTCTATCCCTAATCATTTTACTTTACATTGCATTCTCATACATCGATTATTCAATCTCTTAGTCCATCATTCAGTAAAAAGTCTATATATTCTGTTACGTTTTACAAAATCATCTTAATCACCTATTCACCCCTCTCTAGGTGCTCGTACTAGTTCTATCAATTGGTATCAGAGCTTGTGTACTCATTAATTAGAAGTGTTTTTACTTATGAGTTAAAGATCTATGGCTAGTATGTTGCTTACAGGGTTGGTTGAAGGTCAAAGTAACACCAGACCTCCATACGTTGATGGAAAAGACTACAGCATATGGAAAAACAAAATGAAAGCATTCCTAAGATTGAAAGATCCCTTGGAATGGGAAGTAGTAGAAAAGGGAATCATTCCTACTGCTGCATCAGTATCAGAGAGAGGAAAAGAAGTTGCTGCTCCTATTGAGATGACTCAAGAAGAAATAACCAAGAGATAAGCTCTTGATGCTAAAGCTATTTATTATTTATATTGTGCTTTATCTCCTACTGAGTATAACATAATATCCTCTTGTGATACAGCAAAAGAAGTCTGGGATAGGCTACACATTACCTATGAAGGAACTGATCGAGTGAAAGAGACAAGGATCAATATTCTTTTGGGACAATATGAAGTTTTCAAGATGAGATTAAGAGAATCAATAACTGACATGTTTAGCCGTTTTACTGAAATTGTAAATGGTATAGGATATCAGGGAAATCTAATCTCAGGACATATGAAGGTCAACAAACTGCTGCGTAGACTCTCTAAGGACTGGAATTATATAAAGACTTCGATAAGGGAAACACAAAGGATTGCACCACTTTCTGTAGACGAATTGATTGGAACTCTTCAGTCTTACGAAGTAGAGCACACCAACGAAGAAGAAGATTTAAAAGGTAAGAAGTCTATTGCTTTAAAGTCTAATGATTATTCTGATGTTACAGACTTCGAAGAAGATCTAGATGATGAAGAACTAGCACTCATGATAAAAAGATTCCGAAAGCTGAACAGAAATGGAAGAAAATTCAATTGGAAGAAACAAAGCTCACAAAGATTTCAGAACAAATCAACTTAGGAAGATGATTCCAACAAAGAAGTGACTTGCTTCAAATGCAAGAAAAAGGAACACATCAGACCCAACTGTCCTTTGTTAAGGAAAAGGAAAGGAAAGGCTGAGAAATACAAAAAGGCACTCAAAGCAAAAACTTGGAGTGATACTGAATGTGAGGAAAGTGATGATGATTATGCCAATATTTGTTTAATGGCAAAATCTAATTCAGACTCAGACCTTGAGACAGATACAGACTTAGACAGTGAGCTTGAGGTAAGTAATTTAAAAATTCTTGTTAAAGTCTCGAAATATATTGATGAACTATGTCTTGGTCTCAAAACCTCTCTTAAGAGGATCTCCGAATTAAAAAGTAAAAATTCTACATTGAAGCAACAGGAGAAATTTTGGAAGGAAAAATTTGAAAATTTAGATAAAAAGTTTACTATTTTGAAAGAAAACTTAGACTTTGTTTCCAAAGAAAATACCCATTTGAAAAATGATATTTCAAACATCTCAAAAAGGTTTTCAAATGGTTTTGAAAAATTGGATAAGATTCTTTCGATACAAAGACCCTACTTTGACAAATTAGGTCTCGGTATGACTTCTAAAACTATTCCACTAATTGATTTTCCAAAGGTGAAGGAAAGAATCAAACAAAGACCAACAAAAGTTGTTTATAAAAATCATTTTCAGAAAGTCTTTGTAAATCCTGTTGGCCAAAATGCTCTCAAATGTTTAAAGTGTCAAAGCTCAAAACATTTTGAGAAAGAATGCCCTTTGGTTTGGAGACCTGTTAAAAGGGATTGGGCAAAGACTATTTATTGCTCTAACTCAACTGGACCCAAGATGATATGGGTACCAAAGAAAGCTTGAATTTTCTCTTAATTGCAGGTCACTATCAAAAGGGAGATTAAATGGTATTTGGATAGTGGCTGCTCAAGACATATGACAGGAGATTCAGGTTGCTTCATAAAACTTGTCCAGATAGATGGAGGAAAAGTTTCTTTTGGTGGTAATAACAAAGGAAGGATTATTGGTCGCTGTATAGTAAAAATTGGAAGTCTATCAATCAATAATGTCTCCTTGGTGGAATGATTGAATTATAATCTGCTCAACATAAGCCAATTGTGCGATACTAAATTCAAGATCAACTTCCAGGAAGGAACGTGCTTAGGAATCAGTAAAGACTTCTCTCAATCTTTTACTGGATGTAGACATGGGAATATCTATCTTCTGGAAGTGAATCAAGAAAGATCACAATGCTTAATATCAGTACAAGATAAAGCTAATCTATGGCACAAAAAGCTTGGCCATATCAACATGAAGCAAATTGCCAAAATCTCTTCCAAGAAGCTTGTTCGAGGATTGCCTATTCTCAATTACCTAAAATCTGATCTATGCACACCATGCGTACTAGGAAAACAGGTTAGAAATTCTTTTAAACCAAGAAATAAAGTTTCCACTAATTGTGTACTGCAGCTTCTGCATATGGATCTTTTTGGACCCATGAGAACTCAAAGCAATGATGGAAAAAGGTTTTGCCTAGTAATAGTGGATGATTATTCATGATTTGCTTGGGTCTACTTTCTTGCAAGTAAGTCTAAGACTTTCTCTCATCTTTCAAAATTTGCTAAGAAAGTGCAGAATGAAAAATGTCACACTATTTCAAGCATTCGTACAGACCATGGAGGTAAATTTGAAAATCAAGACTTTGCTAAATATTGTGATGAATCTGGTTTTCAGCATAAATTTTCCTCTCCATATACACCAGAACAGAGTGAGGTTGTGGAAAGAAAGAATAGATCTTTACAAGAAATGGCAATGACTCTTCTAATTGAAAGTAATATTTCTTCACGGTTTTGGGCTAAAGTTGTTTCTACTGCTTGCTATATTATTAACAAAGTATTTTTAAAGCCAATTCTTGAGAAAACTCCTTATGAAAATTTTAAAGGTAAGAAACCAATTGTTTCATATTTTCAAGTATTTGGTTGTAAATGCTTTATTTTAAAAAATGTAAATGATCGAGTTGGTAAGTTTGAAGAAAAATCAGATGAAGGATTCTTTCTTAGGTACTCAACTTCAAGCAAAGCCTATAGAGTATTCAACAAGAAGACTCAAACTGTGGAAGAATCAATGAATGTCAAATTTCAAGACTCTCTACAAATTTAGCCAAATCAGACTAAAGAATCAGAACTTGTTCCTGACTGCACAAGGTTTACCTCCCTTGAAACAGTTCAAAATTCAGAAGCAGTATAACAAGTTGTTGATGAAGAATCAACTCATGAAGAAGATCAACAACTTATCAGACTGACCAGTAACTAGAAGCACAAGTCTAGTCATCCTGAAGAACTCATTATTGGAAACGTTAATGAGGGAATTCGCACAAGATCCAAAAGGCGAGAAGAGTCTAGTGCTGTGGCACTTATTTCTGAAATAGAACCCAAAAATATAGAAGAAGTCTTAGCTTATGAAAGTTGGATTGAAGCAATGCAAGAAGAACTCAGACAATTCAGCATTAATGATGTTTGTGAATTAACTCCTAAATCAAAAGGTAAATATGTTATTAGAGCTAAATGGGTTTTTAGAAACAAAGTCAATGAAAAAGGCAAAGTAACAAGAAACAAAGCAAGACTCGTGGCTAAAGGATACACGCAATAAGAAGGGATAGACTATGACGAGACTTACGCTCATATAGCAAGGTTAGAAGCAATTAAATTATTACTTGTTTTTGCATGCTATAAAAATTTCAGGTTATTCCAAATGGACATCAAAAGCGCATTCTTGAATGGATTTATCCAAGAAGAAGTCTATGTGGAACAACCTCCTGGATTTGAAGATTCAAAGAAACCAGACTCAGTGTTCAGACTAAAAAAGGCTTTATATGGATTAAAACAAGCTCCTCGAGCTTGGTATGAAATGTTAAGTAACTTTTTAATTCAAAGTGGTTTCATTAAAGGAAATGTAGATACTACATTATTTATTAAAAGGGAAGGTAAAAGCTTTTTACTTGTTCAAATTTATGTTGATGATATTATATTTGGATAATCTAATGAGACTTTGTGCAATGAATTTTCTAAGTCTATGCAGGATGAATTTGAGATGAGCATGATGGGTGAACTATCCTTCTTCCTTGGTTTACAAGTGAAACAATTGAAAGAATGAATCTTTATTCATCAAGAAAAATATGCAAAATAACTTATTAAAAAGTTCGGTTTGGAGAATTGCAAAAAGACTAACATACCTATGTCAAATTCTTCGAAGCTAGACAAAGATGAAGGAGGAAAGAAAGTCGACCAAAAACTATACAGGAGTATCATCGGTTCACTTCTTTATCTTACTACATCAAAACCTGATATATTATTTAGTGTTTGCATTTGTGCTAGGCTTCAATCGGATCCTAAAGAATCTCATCTAAGTGCTGCAAAATGTATCATTAAATATGTTGCAACTACTGCTAAGCTTGGTCTATGGTATCCCAAAGAATGAGACTTTACTCTTCTTGGGTATTCAGGCGCAGATCTTACAGGTTGCAGAGTTGATAGAAAGAGCACATCCAGCACTTGTCAATTACTTGGTAAAATGGCAGTATCTTGGTTTTCAAGGAAGCAAAGTACCATAGCTCTATCAATAGCTGAAGCAGAATATGTAACTATTGGAAGTTGTTGTTCTCAAATATTTTGGATAAAACAACAACTACGAGACTTTGGTATCGAAAACTCTTGTACCGAGATCAAATGTGACAATACCAGTACAATCAATCTTACAAAGAATCCAATTCTTCACTTAAGAGCAAAATTCTTCACTCAAGAGCAAAGCATATAGAGATTCGACATCATTTTATTAGAGATCGTGTTCAAAATGGAGAAGTCTTGATACAGTTTATCAATTCAAAGAATCAACTGGCAGACATTTTCACAAAGCCGCTTGAGAAAAGTTTATTTGAGTCTATTCGTTCAAGACTCAACATTTTATCTCTTTGAAAACTGATGAAGCTTAGACTTAAGAACTAAATCTAAAAGAATTAGACTCAAAAATTCAGACTCGAAGACCAAATGTTACGAACTGTAAGTTATTTCAATTATAGTACTTTTATTCGTTTAACTTGACATCTCGAAAAGGTAAGACCCCTTGTTAATCTCTAATTGATAATATTAAGGCAGTTATCTTTTTGAAAAAGATGGTTATTTATTTTAAAAAGGCAGTTATTTTGAAAATGCATTTTTATTTTTTCCTTTTCGTGACGTTTCAAATACCCCGTATCGATTGCCTTTTATACAGTTCTTCTTCCTCTTCTCTTTTGACCTAAAAACCCTAGAGCATAAATTTTCACTCTCTGAAACTTTCTTTCGAAGTTCAACTCTTAAAGCTCTCATCTTTCTCGCGATACGAGTGTGAAAATTCTCTCAAAGATAGTGACAATGTCACATCAAAGAAAGTCATCGAGAATTGCAAGCAGGGGACCACAAGGTTTGCGTGAAGGGCCTACGCACTTCGATCTTACTGAAGAAGGAGACTCTCCAAGTGGACAGGTGCATCAACATTCTCAACCGCGCACTTCCTCTCCTGCTAGATCACATGAACGTGACCCTCAACATGCAGAGGAAAACATCATCGAGGATATAGAACCAGTAAGATCTCTTAAGCCCACATTCACTTACAGGCTTTACTCTGCTATGAAAGAAGGGGGTTCTGCAATGACGTTTATTGATGAGTTTCTAAAAGAAAATGGCTATAAGAATGAGACTCATTTTCTAAGTGTGATGGAACATTCGGGTGTTGTTCTTGTTGGAACAGCGGCAAAGACTTTCGCTAACTTTCTAAGTGATCCATGATTTGGTGGTGTAAATCAGCTTGAAGGGAAAGATGATGATGAAAAAATGTTCGTGCATTTTAAGCCAAGAATGGGTGTGGCTACAAATCTTCGAGGAAAGATAGAAGAATTATTTCGGTCGGAGGAACAAAAAAAAGTTTATTCCAAGTTGCTGAAGCGTGGGGTTATGAACCCAAGAATTGTGGACTTTGATTTCATCGATCTGTTAAACATCAATCTGAGAGAGAAGTTTGAGAAACTTCAACTTGATCGATTCTATACTGAGATAGAGACTGCTCATTCTGAACTGACAGCATATTTCTATTCGAATCTTATTTTTCTTGATGCGAACAGTTTTTCATTCAGCGTGATAGATAAGGAGTATGTGGTTGACGTAGATACTTTTGCTAACATTATTGGTGTGGAAAGAGGAGCTTTCCAATCTATTTCTATGTTTATTAGCCATGCAACCTTGGAGCTTGCAAAAGATAGAATCGCAGAAGGACGCCTCTTGTATCTGAGGATGAATGCATCAAACATTTTGCTTCATAAGATTGTGATTAATTGTCTCAGACCCAAGTCAACATCAAAGATAGATGTCTCAAATTCTGAAGCAAAATTGATGTATGCCATCAAGATCAGTCATAAGTTTTCCTTGCCTCACACCATCATGTTTCACATGTATAGGTCCATGGCAAAGGACAAGGGCAAACTTCTTTATTCTGCTCTCATCTCTCGTTTATTCAAACATCTGAATATTTAGCCTCCCAAAATTCTGTGTGTGAGAACCATTGATCAAATGGTAATAGGGCTGAAAATGATTACAAAGATGCATCTGAAAGAACTCAGCAAGAAGCTAGAGCGATTCAAGGAGAAAACTCCTATCAAAGCCAAACAAGACTCTGCTGCTGCGAAGAGAAAATGAAAAGATCCATGACTGGTCCTACCAAAAGAAGGCGAGCAATCATTTTACAAGATGAAGATGATGATGATGACATTCCTATCTCTACTTTTGTTTCCTAGCATCTTGTTCTTGAGTCAATAGAACAAGAATATCAAGTCGGAGGAGAGACTGAGAAAGGGAATCAGGAGAAGGAATCTTTGAGGAAAGGAGAAGAAGAAGACACAGCCAAGAGCAGACTCACAGAAGTAGACATAAGAACAACCTGCAGAAGAAGGTCGTGGAGATTCTTCAGCAGAAAAGGAGGCTCAAGAACATCATGACACTAAAGAAGCATCTCAGCAAGAAGAATACTTTTCTCCACCAGAAGGCACTGAAATAGGGGGAGATGTTCCTAGAGAAAGTATTCCTCTTTTAACTTTTACAAGTGCAAGTGTCAGTCGTTCTCCTGCTGGTGTAGAGGATGTCTATGCCTCTCAATTTCCTGAAGAAGACCTTGAGGCATCATCTCCAAATGTTGATCTTCCTGCCGATGTTCACTCAACTGGCGTTACTCCACAATCTGACCATGCTGAAGCAAGCACACAAATTGAAAAATCAGGAGACTTTGGAAGATTGCTTGAAATTCTTTTGGAGCTTAAAAGCTAGGTTTATGCATTAGGATGCGAATTTCAGACTCTGCAGAATGAGAATCGTGCCATGTCCATTTCTTTGCAAGATCAAATTCGAAATATTCATCTTTAGATTCAGGCAACTGCAAAAGGCACGGCTCTAGCACAACTGCAGGAGGATTTGAAGAAGCTAGAGGACACTATCAAGTCAATGGGAGATTTTCAGCTCGTTCGCATTCCTAGAGCATCTTGACTTTTTCACCTTTTTATGCTGACAAAAATCGGGAGAAGTTTTGCAGATTTTCAACTTTCAACTTTTGAACATACTTTGGATAATTTTTAATATTTTGATGTGGTTGTGTTTGACTTTATCTTTTGTTTGGATTATTGGACTGACTTGAACTTTGCATTGCTTGCTTATTATTGCAATACTTTAAGCTATGCTATTAATTTAGATAAAGATAACTGATAAATATCTATACATGACTAACTTGTTTTCTGTGGATGCAAATTTGTCATTATCTTTATCCTAACCTATTATGAGATATCTTTGCTAGCTTAAATGTTGTATTGCAGGGCGATAGTATCCAAATCTGCAGGAAAGTTTTGTCACCATAAAAAGGGGGAGATTGTTAGAAAAATCCTATTAAGGTGTTTTGAAGTTGACAAAACGTTTCCATCGTCTAGTCTGAAGACTTGCGAGACTCTTCGACAAAGTCCGAAGACCTCTAGACTCAAGTTTCAAAGTCTACTCTCATGGACAGTTTCCAAACCGACGAAATTAAAATTCTATTATGATTCATTCAAGTATGGTTTTGACTCCAACGGTTAAGGAATATCTCACGACTCGAATTAGCACTTCAAGATCTTTTATTCGTATTCGAATAAACTAGATTATTTAGATCACAATTTATACTTGGAAGGTTCTACTTATGAAAACCGAGATCCTGATTGTATGGGCGAGCAGGATTGATGGGCTATCGTCATTTTCCTTGAGGAGCTCGAGATCTCTCTAATTGATTCTGTCCAACGGGTTGATTGGAAGAACTTCTTTGGAAGGTGCCAACGGTAATGAATGCATGAAGAAGTATTTAAGGGAGACACTCAAGTTGTTCAAGAGTGCTAGATAGAAGAATTTCAAAGTCTGAATCTCTTTGTTCTTTTGTGATCTTATTCTTCAAGCTATACTTGTAATCAAAAGAGAGAATGAATTTTGGTGAGACTTTCAGGAAATGTAGTAGAGTCTCTACACTGTGGAATCAAGGGCGTGAGACTGTAAATTCTCCTTTTGATGCTTAGTGAAATCCAGCCAGTGGGCTGTTCGTGCGGGACAGTGGGCTGTCTGTGCGGGAGAGTGGACGTAAGCTTGGTCTAAGCCGAACCACTATAAACTTGGAGTCTTGATTCTCTATCCCTAATTCTTTTACTTTACATTGCATCCTCATACGTCAATTATTCAATCTCTTAGTCCATCATTCAGTAAAAGTCTATATATTCTGTTACGTTTTACAAAATCATCTTAATCACCTATTCACCCCCCTCTAGGTGCTCGTACTACTTCTATCACCGACAATTTCCAAAATCCAAGTATCAAAAACTCTGATAAAATCACCGATAAAATCATTCTCGTCCTATATGCTGCTTGTTGAAAAACCTAAAAATGATTTAAAATGAATGGAGTTAAAAACCAAAGCCCAATGAGTAGTACACATCTTTTCAAAGTAGATTGAGCATCCATGATGTATATGTACAAAGCAATATCAGAAATTCATTTTTTTTTAAATCTGGTACATAATATACATATAATACAAAAAATGGGTTGTATTCTTTCAGCAAAGATTTACACGTACGAGAAATCCTCATTTTAGTCAACAACCTCAAATCCCGCATCAATAGTGCATTGGTCAATCTCACGTCAACGCAACCTATCAGATTCACAACATCTTGTCTCCAGAATTTAAAACCAAGAAAGAGATGGGTCGAAATTCATTTAGGAAAAGACGGGATTTTTTCCTCTGCATGCTTGCAGAGAAAGTGGAGCTTGTCATTCCCTTTCCTTTTGTAAATGATTTAATATACCGTACTCTTATTTCTTTCCTAACCATGTGAATATTTTCTTCTGTGACCAAATCTTTCATTCTTCTCTCTCTCTCTCTTTTTTTTTGGTCAATTAACCCAAGTGCTGATCACCTTACCATGTATTCAGTCAACGAGTTTGTCATATCTTTCCTATAATGGCCAAGATTTTTAGTATGCCCTCTTGCTTTCCAAGTTTGATCGAGAATCAATTATTCCTAGTTTGGAATATCCCCATGTACATTATGTTGGCGAAATTTGAATGTTGAAGAAGATAGAGTAGTTATAGATAATTGATATTTGATACGTGATAAGGATAACTATTCTTAAGATATTATTTGCCATCACTACTGTTGTTGGGTTCGTAACAAATATACCAAAGCCGCAAGAAAACAAGTTTAGCAATTATTCAATTTCTCTTTCAGAATTGCACCTTGAATGTGTTGTTAAAAATTGTGTGTATGAAAAGAGAAGAATTAAAAGTTATGAAGAAGTTGTTACGAGCAGTTGTGATTATATTAAATAATGTGTGATTTAGTTTCTATTTATGGATAGCCAATTAACCCATCTTTTACGAATATGTATCTTATCCCTAACCATTATTAATCTTCATGTCAAGAAAACTTCCTTTCATAACCATTGTTAACCTCTTCTTGTGAGTTTAGTCGAGCTATTTGATTAAGTTTAAAGACTCCTTGCGTGGTGTGACATCCCAGATTTTCAGTCCTGTTTTCTACTGAATAAATCGGGTATTTCATTGACGCGCCTATAGAGCTGTTCTCAGAGCTGATCACTCTTAAGATAACTAGACTATCTGGGGAAACCATTAAGGATTTTAAGGCAAATAGACTTGAGAATTCGACTGGGAATTGGCTGCTCGACCATGTTCGTCCGCCGAGATCATTACGGCATAGACATAAATTGATTAGAGATCAGAGATAGGTCAGTTCGACTGAGATGTGTGGCTAATCGTGGGTGACACCACTAAATTGGCAAATTCTCGTCGTTCGACACTAGACTGATTTTCTTATTATTTTGGTACCCTGTGTCCGTATTTGGATCATCGAGATTTTCACGACAAGCGAGAGTGGCCAATGAGTTGAGTGGGTTCATTGTGGCTCGAAGAAAATCGACCATGAGTCATTTGTACTAAAAATTACTGAAAGTTACTTGGTAGCCTAGGTCACGCTAAAAATGTGCCAAGTTGAAATTAACTGTGAATTCAAGTCCGATTTTAGAAATTGAAGTTTCTGTCACGTCACAATAAATTCTAAGAGTGTCGACTCGGTCTCAGAAGATTTTTCTGACACCCGACACTTTTTGGGAAAAAAGTCGTCATTGGGTCGTTTTTGAGCAGAAAAAGCCGGCAATTGTTCTTGATGGCAAATTAGAGAAGCATGGTGGATATAGAGGTGAGGAAAAATACTAAGATGATCAATGAGGTATCAATTAATTTTGTAGAGGCCATTTGAGGTTGAATTGAGGAGAAACAAGTGTCCAATTGAAGAGAGATGGTGCCAATTTGGTAGCTCCCCCATACCCTAGCAAAATTGGACCATTGGAGAGGTTGTATGAGGTGTTGGTGTGGCTCAATCTCAGCCATGGAAGGCTGGCTTCTTGGACAAGTCTTGGGGGCGACAAAACTTTGGAAAAACAAGGCAATGGGGCCCTTGTCTCCCCCTCATCCTTATCTCACTGTCTCTCCCCCTCATCTCTATCCTCTCCATCTCTCTCTCTCTCTCTCTCTCTCTCTCATTTCCACCATCCAAGACCCTCTCTCTCCCTCCATCCTTGCTGTTTGAGGACCACCAACAGCCAAGGAAGTCACCGGAGCAGCCAAACCATCGCCGGACCGTTTTCCTCCTCTATTTTTAGTTTTGCCAGTTTCTGCTCTAACTGACCTTTCACCAAAGATTTGCATAAAAAGTTGACTTCCTGGATGAATTAGCGAACGACCCAACCATTTCCGTGAAGAGGACATCCAGACCATTCCATCAAACCCAACCTTGTCCCGAATGGAGCCTCTAGCCGTCCCGTACGGCCACCGCAAGCCGCCGATCGCCGGCCCGTCGGTCCCCTGCCCGCCTGCACTATTTCGCGATTTTCTTCGTTTTTCTTCCATTCCGACCATTCATTTGGCCATTCCATCTACCTACAAGACCCTTTTGACGCCCGGGAGCCATTGGTTGTCGACCACCCACTCACTGGAGCTCCAATCGGCCCGTTTTCACCGTTGAAGCTGCTGGTTTCCTCTCTGCAGCCCGCAAGCCAAGCCCACGGTTCAGCCCATTGGGATTCGACCCAAGAATTCAACCAAAGTCAGCCCAATCTTGAGGCCCACAAAGCAGCCCAAGCCCATCTTCAGGCAAGGCCGGCTCACATTTGTTTAGCCCAACTTTAGTTTTGAATTGGGCCCATTGGAAGCCCAAGTTTAAGCCCATCTTCAAAGTTCAGCCCACAAGTTTAGCAAGCCCAATTCTGAGCCCAAGCCCGCGAAGCAAGTCGGCTCAAGTTCGTCCTAAGCCCAGCTTTTTCTCGTGGGCCCGCAAGGCTTGTGGGCTCGGCCCGAGTGTCCACCGACACCACTGAAATTTGAATTTCGGCCATCGTCGAGTCGCCGTTGCGGTGATTCGGTCTTCGCTTTTCACAAGTGAGTTTTGCTCACTAATCCCTTATTAGTTGGTTAATGATGCTTAGAGGTTGATTAGATTTAATTAAGTGCAATTAGGTGGATAGATTATATTAGAATAATTAAATTAGGGATTTACCTAAGCATGTTAGGCAAATGATTAGTGCATTTAGCAAATAGACAAGTCCTATTATTTATAGAACGAATCTCGGTAATTTTCCCGAGTTCGTCTCGCTTCCAACTAGGCATTACGAGCCTAAATTGGATTTATTGCATTTATTTAATGATTTCCGAAATTATTTAATTAATTAATTATTTTTTTGGAAATTAGGTTGGGATAGCCGACGACCGAAATTTTTATGCTGATTGTGATGATGTGATCCATTTATTTATTTGAGCGTTAAATTGTGATGAATTGAAGTAATTATGATTTTATGATTTTATTCCTAAATTGATTAATTTTGGTAATTGAGTGGAAAAATTATCGAGTGTTGGTTTACAACGCCAAAATATGTTATGGGCTGTTGAAATTGGTGGGATATTCAAAAGGTGAAAATCTTATATTTTGGCTAAGGCCAACCGTGTACTTACGCACGGGTATTTTTATTAGGAATGATAAAAATGGTGAATTGATTAAATGATCAATTATCAGCATACTAGGAAAGTATGGCTAGCAGTTTCTGGTGAGCATAATAAATATATCAGATCAATGGATCTGGCAGCTTCTGGTGAGCATATATAATTCTCAGCATACTATGAAAGTATCGCTGGCAGCTTCTAGTGAGCATAATAAATATATTAGATCAGTGGATCTGGCAGCTTCTAGTGAGCATAATAAATATATTAGATCAATGGATCTGGCAACTTCTAGTGAACATATATAATTCTCAGCATACTATGAAAGTATGTCTGGCAACTTCTGGCGAGCATATATAATATACTATATCAGAAATTGAGGTAGCTCCTATTGAGCATAGATATATAGTATATTATCTCAGTAATTGAGGCAACTTCTAGCGAGCTATACTATCTATTATTGGCGTAGAGTGAGCAGTCATGGACTATGGTCAGACTTATAGATAGTATTGATTGTACCGACCGAGGGAAAGGTCATGGTGACATGTAATCAACTAGGTCGATTGATCAATGATTTGATCTGGTGTTGTGAATTGATGTGATTCCTATATATATAATATATACTGACTTGTAGGAAGGAACCGACGCCAAGGTAAGTCCTCTGACTCGTGTTGTGCTTAGACAGCCTCGAAAGTGTATTGGCTTCCTAATCGGGTCTTAGGGGGTAGAACTTGTTGAGATGTTGTCTCACTGGTTATTGAATAACCATTTTCAGGTCTTTAGATGGCATTGGTGAAGGACTAGAGGCCCGAAGAGTAAAAGGTGAAGCCTGAAGAAATGATAGTCCTGTCTAACTAGCTAGTCATAGGACAAGTCTCTTTTGATGGAAGTTGATTCCTTTGTGCAGATTTTGTTTCAAGAACTTGTGGTTTAGAACCAGACTTAACAAATCGTCTTGTATATATTTGCACTGTGATTTGCAATGTATATAAATGTGATTGTTTTTAAAGTTGAAAATTGATATCCTACTTTCCTATCCCATTACTTTATTGTCTAGGGATTCTTATGCTTCCGCATGCGTATAAAAATGAAAGGGTCGACGATGCATCTTGGGACGTCGCTATTTAATTGACCAGGTAAGGGATGGACATGCGCTCTTGGATCGAGGCGTGACACGTGGACCAGTCAAAATGTAGTTTATGTGGGTTTATTACCACTAAATGCTCCTAACATGCAAATGCAACTTTAACAAATTTTTTTTTCGGGGCTTAGGGGTCGGGATTGATTCCTAATTTTCTATGTAATGAATCACTAAATAAGTCGTCAAAATTTAGGTTCAACATCTCTAGCTAGAAAACCAATCAATTAAAAAGCCTATTCAAAATAAAAACCTACTTGAATTAGGAAAGATTCCTTTTCAAGCTCAAACTTGAGATATATTCTCGATATGGAAAATAAATAAGGGATATACAAAGTCCTCCATTTGCTGATTCAGATACCAAAGTCGGCCTTCAAAAAGGTTGTAAGAAAAACAAGACCTTCAATAATCAGCACAAAGGAAGCCAAATACTAACACAATAATTGCCAAAATAAAGGCGAACTTGTAACCTTTTTTCTTATGAAACAACAATGCTGAGGGTAAAGCCCAGACATCACAGTGAGTAAAGCTGACAGGCCATAAAATTATATAAATGAAGGGTCTAATTTTTGTATAAATAATAATGCATGTCAGTCCATTTCAATGTCAATGGAATGATAGAAAGGAATAATAATGAGGGAAGAATATTAGCTATTATTCTTACAATCATCTAACGTATCCATACAAGTATTGAGTTTATCTTTGCAAAGAGATTCTAACGTACAATCCTAGTTTAATTGGTCAATGTCCTAGACTGCTAGATTATTTTAGACCTTTTTGATAATTTGTACAAAATTTTAAAAGTTTTGCCTGCTTTAAACGAAATGGAAAGCTTAGATCTCCCTAGAAACATGCCATACTTAAATTAAAAGAAAATATAAGATCTTAAACCTTAATCCCGACCACCCACCCCGTGCAACCCTAAAAAAAGTGCCCCAGAGAGGAAGAGAAATTGCCGCTGCAACCCCTTCGCGAGATGAATACCGCGAACAGAACGGTTATTTTGGCTAGGGGAGTTGCACAAGAACACTTTCCAAATCGTTCATCACGTCATCAATAAAAGATGAGGAATTGAGATTTAACTATAATAAAATTATAGTAGCGCAAAAGATGCGGGAGCCTAAATATACTTTTAGTATTTTATGTGTTTTCTTCTTATTTAGTCTTTTTCTTAAGTTTTTTTTTTTTTTTTTTTTTTACTTGGCTGAAACTGTTCATTTGACATTCATGTAATTTTTAATGAGCTCCAATGGTTGAGAACATAAGTTATTATGTTAGATCAATGATTGAGATTGCCTTTGTCGTGACCTCTTTTTTTTCTTTCGGCGCCTGATCGGGTCAGGCGCCTCGCGGAGGCTAATGGCTCGACTAAATTTATTAAGCCCGGACTCTCCCAAGTCCACCAATTCACGACTTTAATAGTCTAAGTTTTTAACCTGTAAGTTAATTTGTAAAACGAAGTCACCACTAATCAATTTGGGGCGAGTTGATTAGAAACCCATGCGAAATATTGAGAGAAATATTCACTCTTACGCAACCAGAGAAATTAGGATCGGGGACTTGATTACACTAGTTAATCACTAATGTCCTTTCGGTACCTAATCTTGTTTAAACCCTGAGGTTTTTTTGGATGTTTTAGGGATTTTCCATGCATTTTTGGAGGAAAAACATTTTTGGGGTCTTTTTATTTTTGGACATAAAAGGGATTTTTTTGGCTTTTTTTTTTTGGATTTTTAGAAAATACAAGTCTTTTTGGCTTCTTTCTGAATTTTTGGCTTTTTTTGGATTTTTGGCATTTTTGGAAAATATGGAATTTTTTTATTATTTTTTTTTTTTAGAAAAATAAATATTTTTTAATATTTTTTGTTTTTTGGAAATTAAAATATTTTTTAATATTTTTTGAAAATAAATTATATTTTTTGATTTTTTTTTGGAAAATAAATTATTTATTTATTAAAACATTTTTAAAAAAGGCTGAAACGCACACGGCCCGATTTTTTTTTTTTAAAACGATGCTACGTCGTTTTTGGGAACCGGTGAAACCCTACCCGGTTCCCCGACTGGTCCGACCCAACGACCCGGGTTGCGATTTTTTTTTTTTTTTTTTTTTTTTTTGCGGGAACCGGTGAAACCCTACTCGGTTCCCCTGAGGCCAGTCCGACCCAATGACCCGGGTCGCAATTTTTTTTTTTTTTTTTGGGGAAACGATGCAACGCGTCGTTTTGAGGGGGACCAAAGAAACCCTACCCGGTTCCCCCAACCCGGGTCCAACCCAACGACCCGAGTCGCGACCCCAAAAAAATCGGGAACCCTAGGGTTCCCGATTCTCGACGCCAAGGAGGAAGAGGGGTGGATCGACGCAACGGCAACGGCGGCGATGGCGACGGCGGGCAGTATCGAGGACCGGACGATTAGGGGGGCCGCGATGGCGACGGCGGCAACGGTGGTATGTTACTTGTCCGCGGCGGCTTGAGAGGCGAATAGCGACGACGGCGGAGAACGCTCGAAACCCCTCTTCGATCTCGGGTTTGCAGACTGGGCTGCGGTGGATGGCGAGTAGCGGTCGGATGGTGTCGATGGCCGAGTGCCGCGGCGAAGGGCATTCGCCCCTCTCTCTCTACTCGGCTCGACCCTCTCTTTCTCCCTCGGGCTCGCTCGCTGTCAGCCTCCTCCGAAGCCTCTCAGAAGGAGGTTGGCCGAGCTTGCGACCCGATCCCTCCTGCACTTGCTCTTTGATTTCCCCTTGAAGTCTCTCAAAGGGGAGATTTCTGAGCTCGTCGTGGTCATCGATGGAGCTTGCGGTTGCCTATTTATAGGCGAGGGGAATCCGGCCGACGAAGAGCTTCGGCCGTCGACCGGTCTTCCTCATATGAACTGGCATCCCATCCAAGCTTTCCAGCGAAGCGCCTGGCATTGAAGGCAAACATTAATGGCACCTGTTATCTATCGTTTCCGGCCGACGTCGGCCTACCCCCTCGGTCATAAGCCGTCCTTCGCGCGTCGCCAGCCGCCGCGCGTGATGCACAGAGGTGTGGAGAGGAAGAAGGAAGGAGAAGAGGGAAGGGGAAGGGCTTTGGTCGCGCGGGTCGGGCCGTGAGGGCCCGCGCGAGGGAGAGAGTCTGATGGGCTGCTTGTGCTGTTCTTTTTTTGCTTTTTTTTCCGTTTGCTTTTTGTTTTGTTTTCTATTTTGTTTTTATTATCCGAAAAAAGATGAAATAAAATAAAATAAAGTAAAATAAAGTAAAACCTAATTAAAATGAAATTTTAGGCATCAACAACCGCCCCTCTTTGAGGGTGAGCTTGGAGAGGTTGCATTCAAAGACA
Source organism: Eucalyptus cloeziana (assembly GCA_014182715.1). Taxonomy (NCBI): domain Eukaryota; kingdom Viridiplantae; phylum Streptophyta; class Magnoliopsida; order Myrtales; family Myrtaceae; genus Eucalyptus; species Eucalyptus cloeziana. Next base: position 3,610,021 of record CM024640.1, read on the forward strand.
AACTGATGCCTAAATTTTATCCATGCATGCGTAATAGATTATATTTTGTTTGGGACCTATTATTCCATGCAGAAAAAGAGCAATATAACTTTACATATACTAAGACAGATAAGAAGATACCTGGAGTTACTTACCGGGAGTGAGTGAGATAGGGTGTGAACCCCGAGTTTTGCCAAGTATCAAGGTGTCATCTTACCTGGTGATATGAGAAGGTTGCCTCTCTAGGACCCGAACTATTCTTTGGTCGCCTATTAGAGCAATCAGTAGTTTGTCTTGGACTTGAACCTTTCTTTGGTCGCCTTGACGGGAAATTGCTATTCTAGGACCCGAACCTTTCTTCGGTCGCCTGTCAAAACAGTAAGTGGTTTGTCTCAGCCCTGAACCTTCCTTCAATTGTCATGACGGGAGATGCGCCGACCTTTCTCAGGGCATCTATTTGTGGGTGTCTAATTTCAGTCAATGACACTAGTTGGTACCCGACCTCTTTCGAGAGATGCGTCGACCTTTCTCAGGGCATCTATTTTGTAGGGGTGTCTGACCTCTGTCAAAGACACTAGTTGGAACCCGACCTTTTTCGGGAGGATGCACCGACCTTTCTCAGGGCATTGATTTGTGAGGTGCCTAATCTCAGTCAAGGACACCTACTAGAACCCGACCTTTCTCAGGGCATTAGTTTGTTGGGGATGTCTGACCTCTGTCAAAGACACCTGTTGGAACCCGACCTTTCTCGGGATGCATCAACCTTTCTTAGAGCATCGATTTGTGGGGTACCTAATCTTTGTCAAAGACACCTGTTGGAACCCGACTTTTCTCGGGGAATGCACCGACCTTTCGCAGGGCATCAATTTGTTGAAGATACCTGGACGTTCACAGGTATTGAAAGAGTACCTAGATATTCACAAGTACTAACCTGGAGGATATTTGGGCCTTTGCAGGCGTCGAAGGGGTACTTTGATGTTCACAAGTACAAACTCTTGGAGGATACCTGGATGTTCGCAGATATCGAAGGGGTACCTGTATGCTCACAAGTACTAGATGCTGGAAAATACCTTATTGATTGCAAGTGTCAAAAGAATACTTGGATGTTAACAAGTACTGACTTTGAAGGATGCCTGAACGTTCATTGGCATTGAAGAGGTACTTGGATGATCACAAGTATGAATTTCTAAAGAATACCCGGCATACGGAATATCGAGGATGGGTCTCGCCTATCTGTGGAGGTCTCTCACCTCTTGGCAATGGGGAATATCAAGGACGTACCTGGGATATTTGTGAAGGTCTCTCACCTCCTGGTAATTGAGAATTTGAATGTAGCACAAGGCTTACCTGGATGGCCACAGGCACACAGGTGTACAAAGTAGAGGAGTATTTGGATGAACACAAATATTTAATGATATTATCAGGGATCACTCAACTGGTCTAAACGTAAGAGAGCATACTTGGGTGATTGCAGGCGCATAATGTGGTGGAATACATGAGTAGCTGCTAGTATTCAAAGATACAATTTTGAGGACAATTCGGACAAGTCGAGTGTCACGGAAAGGGAGTATCCGAATGGTGGTCGGTACTCAAAGACAAAAGGATACTTGGACAACTGCAAGCACCCAAACTCAGGGGACAACTCGAGCAGGTCGAGTGACAAGAAGAGAGTACCAGGATAGTGGTAGGTACTTTAAGACAAACGGGGATGGGGATATGCTTACCTGGCAACATCTCTAATCACTGAGAGTATGTTCGCTATTTACAAAATATGCAGACATGTACACAATGATTGTATATGCTGTAAATTCATAAATTCAAATGTGATTTATGCATGACAATTTCGTTAGTTTTGTATTATCCAAATTCCACTGGGGAAGATTTTGAAAGACAACCCTCATTTAGAATGTAGATGTCTTGAGCATGCCAGATGAGAGACTTTCAGTCTAAAAGGACTTTTCACTCCCTCTCATGGAAATGTTGTTTTATCCTGACCATTGATGTAGGATTTATAAGGATCACACTTCTTACTGTGATCATGTCAGCAGGGGTCCGAGTATTCTCGCAAGTGGTACGACTTTACCAATGTGAGAGGTCTTTGTTTGAAATTATGATGAAGACTTGGTCAGTAGCTCATCAAAGGGGACCATCAAGGTCGAAGCTGATGGACGAAAATGTTGTACGATCATCTCCGGGTTTACAAATCAGGAACCCTGTGAAAAGAGATAGAGTAATCTTGCTCGTACTTCTTCGAGCGATACTTATGCACATATGAAATCCTATGTTAATTGAAGTGCCCCTAATCTGAAGAGACTTTTTACAATGGGAATATAACATAGACTCGGCTCACATGTAGAAGGGTGAGAGTTGGTGACTGTCTCGGCATTCGTCACTGGTCTTTCTTCTCATGATCAGATGAAGGTTCTATCAATTGAACCACAACAGCAACTTCTCTTGGGAATACAAATGGCTGTATTTTCTGTTTGGGACATTGGCCTTGCTTTTACCAGGCACACTGGTTTTTCATGCCCCTATTTCTCATTTCAAATTTTTTATTCATGGGCATTGACCTTGCTTTTACCAGGTACACTGCTTTTTTATGCAGTTAGCTTTTTTATTTTTGGTCCTTGAAGAACTAATCTAGGCGAGTTCAATCGAAGCACCATTATTTAGACTTTGAGTCTTCATCTTCAGCTAACGTTCTAGGCTATGGCAATAACTTCTACTTTGTCTCAATGTGAGGGTAAAATTACAGACTCACTTGGGTTGCACAATGTATACAAATGCATAGAAAAGGAATTGCTCTTCGTCATTCTAAGGCACTTAAATTAACGCGAGTATTCATATGCAATAAAGACACTCAAAGATTGATGCAA
>CM024640.1:3612975-3732800 GCA_014182715.1 Eucalyptus cloeziana
AAGAAATAGAGCAACGAAAGCTGACCTCACAAGCGTATTCTCCAGGAGTATCCCTGTCTGACGTTCCGATGGCGGGCGACGACAAACAGAAGACGCACTCGTCTGCCCCGGTTTCTCCCCCTTCTTTTTCTTCCCTTGCGTCTCTGGAGCTCCAAACGCCGTGGGAATGCTCTTTTAAATGTCTAGAGTTGGAGTCCCTCCTCAACCGCAGTCTAACTTTGGATGCCATTTTTGCACTTGTAGAGAGAACCTCTGCAAGTTTAAAAATGACTTAACTCCTAACTTGGCTGCCCAGAACGAGAACTTGGTGGAGATGGGATGGAGTGGACTCTACCGACTACTATTTTAGCAAAGTCAGGCAGACCATCATTTGCCGAAGTGGGTTTCCTTCCAATAACCCAAAAGGCTATGGTTCATATGGGTTGTCTTCAAATGATGTATTTAAAAAATCAAATCGCAGTCGTATCAAAATTTTTCACTTAATTTAATAAATAATACAGTTTAATTCATTTTCTTAGTCACGTTCAATGACGTCAAATAAGCTATCGAAATCTACGCTTTTTGAAGGTGAAGTTTGTCAAAAAAAACAATTCCTTCTGTCGTGTATCCCCGATTAATGCAGCCTCAGATGCTTCAATTGTCAATTCTAGTATTGAGCGAAAGGTAATAATTATTATTATTATTATTTAGTGGGTTGAGTGTAACCCATCCGGTATCCGGAATTGAAGCCCCAACTAGTCCAAACTCGAGAATTAAAGCAGCGAAAGTAAGCTATTGCGTTTTAAATACAAACACATGTGATCGTTTGAGAATATATGTACAATTCTATAGTTTGATCAATTTTGTTAAACTACATGAATTACATGGTTTTCTTTTCTTATTCTTAGTTAAGATAGATACGGTTAAATTAAAATTATAGCATTTAAATGTATATTTAGATGTGTATCCTCTTCTTGATATTCAAAAAAACAGTACTTGTCGATGATGAACACGAGAGACGCATAGCGAAATCCCATCGGGTTGCCAGTTGCCTGGCACGTAACGAGCATGGACGTGACGAAGGATTAAAGAAAACTCAATGTTTGTGCATTTGCCAATTGACTTTTTATCTAAAAAAATGTTAGTTTCTATTGGCGGCACCTTCGCAAAGAGGGTATGTGGCCGAACGGTAGAAAATATCTTGAGCGCCCCGTATTTTCTTCCTCTTCTTTTTTATAGATTCACTTATAATTGATACTTATCTCAAATTAAGAAAAAATTATAACCCCAACCCTCTTTTCTATCTCATCTCGGCGAAGCAAATCGAGAAACTATTTGAATACTCAGAATTAATTACAGGAGGATGGAAGTGAGAGAAAGAAAGCCCATCAATTTCGATTTCTTTTTAAGGAAAAAAATGATGACACATTTTTTAATCGAAATTTTTTTTTTTTTTGGGTCGAAATTTTTAAAGATTAAGCTTCTGTATTTATTATCTGATGACTAAACCCCATCCTAGCTACGAAATTCCGTACTTCCTTTGCAATGAATGAATTCGCACATGGGTTGCTTCCTTTTTTTTGGGTCATTTCACATGGTTGCTTTACGAGTCTAAAGCCTACGACATACAACATGCAACTACAAAATAAATGAATTTATCAAAACTACAAACGAATGTATTAGCATATACGCTTGTAATTCCTTAAAAAGAGACCATAAACTAAGGTTGAACGTTGCTGGAAATTCAAGCCGAACCGATACTCAGCCTTTCAATTGAAAATTCGGTAGTAAATTAAAGCGGTAGTCATATCAATTGGCATTTAGCATCTCACTGCTTTTTTCTGTGATCGACTCATTTACAGTTGATAGAATGCTGACTTTTCCAGCATGTGGCAGCCGGAACTGGGTACACCATCCGGTTGGCATCGATGCCTTTGCCGGCGGAGCCGTGACAATGGATGAGAGACTTCTTGAGGCCGACACAATTGCAGGGAAGTTTACTGGAACATACGGACTTGTTGATGCCGGCGGCCTTCCAAAATCCAGGACCCAGTCGCTTTGTATGGCCTCATGCTGTGTTTTTGTACTTCCACCCTCTGACGCAGAAGAAGCAGCCCTCTTTCTCTCCCATTTTGCTAACATCTGTTTAGTCACTTGTGTCCTAAACTCCTAATCTTGAGTCTACGGAGGAGTTAAATATTAGTTAGAACTTTCTGGGGTTATTGGATCGGTTGAAAGGCCTAACTTAGTTTACTGATAATGGAAATCACCTGTCATAACACTAATGATATAGTAAACAATATTTACAAATTTTCGGGGGAAACAATATTTACAAATTTTTGGGGTTTAGTCAGATAATTTGTAGAAGCTTAATCTTTCTAATAATATAGTAGTGATATTATTATATATTCAAATAGTCATAAAATTTCTGATAAAAAAAAAGAAAAAAAGTAGTCCTAATTTGTACTATCTTTATTATCGTGACATATTAGGCTATACTAGTTTTGATCCGCTATACTTGTTTAGGCAATTGACGGTCATCCAGCGCTAAAATGGGGGCAGTGGAATATTTTTTTTTTAAAAAAATTCCTCCTTAACTTTCTTTTGTTTTTAATATTTTCCCCCTCCTCTTCTTTCTTATTGGATTCGTGAAATTATATCTATCTAAAATTTGGTATCTAACTCAAGGATGTTGCTAATTCAAAACTGAATTATAAACATCTCGTCTTTAGGTTGGTAAATGTTGAGATACTAGAATATAAAAATCAATCAAATAAAGATTCGCTGCGCCTTCCATAAAATAAATTCATTTTTTTCATCCACCGATTATATTTCCAAATTTCGAAAGTAGCACTTCATGAATTCTGAAATATATATATATATATATATATATATATATATATATATATATATTTTCCAAGGACACAAAATATTTAGATGCTTTCAGCAATTTAAAAAAAAAAAAAAAAAAAAAGAACATGGGTATATGTTCATGGCCGGTTCACTGTACAAGGTGTCGAAGTCTTGATTTTGGTCCGACCAATACCACAATATAATAAATACTATGAAGTTTGACATTAACCCAATATTAGCTGTCCTTGCAAATTTACTCGGTTTTTTAGCTAATGCCTAATTTCATGATGAGCACCATAACACCTATATCAACACCTCAAAAGGGTTACCGATATCATTATCGTGACTCTCCCTTTCATTTATACAAATAAGTTATATATTGTTTGATGTATTAGATCAATAAAATTCTACTTCTCGTTCTCGAGCCTACATGCTTTGTTTTCCAATCAAATCTTTGAACTTCATTAGATTATTTGCTTAAACAAGCTCTCATACTTGTATAAATTTCTATTCTATTTGAGCTGCATAGCCCATCGGACCATGCTAGCATGGCATGTAAAAAATTTTGCACCATCGATGAGTTTTCGCGGAGAATAAAATGGGCCAAAAGAAAGTTTATTCAAGTCTGGAGGCAAAGCTTTTTTTGCAACGACTTGTCTATAGGGGCAATTTCCATTTTTTTTTTTTTTTTTTTTGCTAAGTCATGTTGCAGCATGGTTCAACAAGCAATTAAACTCAAAATTGAGAAAAATTGTCTGAAAATTGTCCAAAAATTCCTAAACCTATTACATTTTTTTGTTAATTCAGTCATAAACATTCTAAATGCTGGCATTAATAGGTTCTCCCATTAGAGTGGCCTAGTTCCGAACGTGCACAAGAGTGAGATCTTCTTTTCTAGAGACTCCCCTAAACTTCGTAACCTCTTTAAGGAGTTCCTTGGTTATTGGGAAGGCTCGTTGCCATTTCGGTACTTGGGAGTGCCTATCATAGCATCTAGGCTATGAAAGGCTAACTGCTCTACATTGGTGAACATAATCACGTCGAGGGTGCAGCTGTGGACATAGCGCTTTCTCTCCTTTGCGGGCTGTCTACAACTTATCAAGTTAGTCCTACACTCGATCTAGGTTTACTGGGCAAACGTTTTTATCCTGCCAAAGTCCGTACTTGATAAAATTGAATAGATCCTGAGGCAATTCCTTTGGAATGGGTCGAATCTAGGTATTGGAGGTGCCAAAATCGCTTGGAATGATGTGTGCCTCCCAAAGGAAGAAGGAGGCCTGGGTATTAGAAGACTACCCGAAAGCAATAAGGCAGTCATGCTTAAACACATTTGGTTTTTATTCATAGACAATGAATCATCGTGGTGCAAATGGATTCATTCCACATTCCTAAAGAATAAGAACTTTTGGTTAGCGGCTAAACCAACCTTTTGCTCTTGGTCGTGGAAGAAATTGCTTAACCTTCGGCAGGATTTTTGCCAGTTTTTCTGTTGGCACGTGGAAAATGGTAGCTCCATATCCTTTTGGTTTAACAATTGGCACTCCAGAGGACCTTTCAATCTTCTCTTCTCTAACTTAGATATCTATCGCTTTGGATTACCTAGGAATGTAGTCACCGATTTCTTGTCCTTTTGTGGTGCGGTTTCCAGAGTTATGGATGAGATTGCTTCCTGGAATGAGCCCTTACCGATTCTTAGTCATGCCCTTGATCGTTTCTATTGGCTAGTCCACCCATCTGGAGTTTTCTTTGCCGCTTCAGCTTGGGACGTCATTCGGCCAAGAGGGCGGTCCATGCCTTGGGCCCCTTTTATTTGGTATAGCTCGCTATCCTTTAGTACCGGTTTCTTTTGTGGCTAATTACCAGAAATAGATTGCCCACCCAGGTTATGCTTCTTGCTTATGGCGGAATCTCTTATTCTAATTGTGCTTTTTGCTCATGTCAGCCCGATTCTATTGATCACCTTTACTTTGGGTGTCGTACTATCGGGGCTCTAGCCATTTTTTGGGCTTCTAGGTGTAATCTTCCTTGGAATAGCTCATGGATGGATAACCTGTTGGCCCCTCCTGATGATGGTGGGGCGGTGGTAGGGGCAGGGGCTTGCAGCCCTCGCACATACTTCTCTTTCTTTCCTTTTTCCTTTTAAATTAAGCTCATTTTTAAAATTTAATTTAAATTAAATTTGTATAAAAATAATTTTTAAAAAGCTACATCATCACCACTTCCGCATTTATCCATTAACCAAATTGAACAAAATTAATGGAAAGATTCGATTGAATAAATTTGACAAGTTTTTAGTATTTCTAGTAAACATATTCCAAATAAAAAATGCCAAATATAATAAACAAATGAAAAAAAAAAAGAGAAGGGAGTCCAATTCGGTTAAGTGAGCCCAAGACAAGCTCATCATGTGAGCCCACTAATGCACAGCCCATTAGCCTGAGTCAGTCCATCAGTCAATTCCCTTAAGCCCATCGGATTTGAATTCAGCTCGTCCACCCATTAATCTCAGTGGAGGCCCGTTTGAAACTCATGACATTCTAAGCCCATTTTTCTTTTCACGACATTAGCCTTTACTAATAAAAAGAAAAGACGAAGAAAAGAGCACTCGGCCCAGTTCAAAAAGACGAACAGGTGAGCGTAGCAGAACAGAAACAGAGGACCATAACCGAATTGGTCACATAGGTATAAATCTTTTTTTTTTTAAGTGAATGTATGCTTAAACACTTATACATTGTGAAAATTTCGGTACTATGGATTAAGAAAATGTTAAAGTCTGTCATCTACAAGATTTAAATTATAAAATATGTACATATAAACAAACTATAATTTTTTTGAAGGCAGTGAAAATAAAAAAACACAACACCTTTTGAATAGTCAATTAAATAGCCAGCCAAATCAGTATATGAATGAGATTTTTACATGCTTAAATAGCCATACTTTCAATGCTGGACTAAGATATTACTTGCATTTTCATACTTACAAAAACTGATATTCCTGAGGAGCGATGCAATGAGAGTAAAATTGAAATTCTCGGACTTTGAAAACAAGCTTTGATTTCACAGCAAAACAGGGATACAGAGAAAAAAAACAAAATAAAGAAAAGATAAAAATTTGAGTAAGAGTGAATGTGTTGTCCACGACTCTACATACCTGTGCAGTTGATTAGAAGATTATCTTTTTTTTTTTGGTCTTTTCTATTTCTAGTAAAGTTAGTCATCTTGATTAGGATTGAGTAGTTCTAGGTTTCACATAGGTTCCACTTGGAATGTAGAACCTACCAATTGAAAGAGGTTTTCTTATTTTTTAGAACTAGAACCTACTCTACGTACTCTAGAATTTGGAACTTATCTTGTCACGGATTCTAAGATCGATTCCAATATCTACGTAGGTTTTACTTATATTATTAATATTACGATTGCAATAAATTTAAATATTTAATGATCACCACTTGCTGCTTCAATTTATTGATCATGACTTATATTTAGACACACAAAAGATATAAACATTAATAAAAGAAAAGTCTCAATTATAAAATGAAAGCTCGGATTAGTACCTCCTATCGAACGGTATAGAATATCGAAAGATTGTGTGAAAACATGAGCCAACAAAAACATTAGAACTTGTTTCAGATTTTAGGTTATAGGTTATAGGTTCTAAGCTCTAGGTTTCTCCAATTAAGAAATTTTGAACCTACTAGTCAAAACAAGTTCCTCATTTTTTGGAATTTAGAACTTATCCAGCATACATTACAACTCGGAACCTATATGTTCATGCCGGTTTTGTTCTCAGATTTCACGTTCTATTGTGGAACCATGCTCACCCCTAATCTCGATGCAACAATTTGACTCTTCCTTTGAGCTAGATCTTACATACACTCGTGATTCACTAAAAGGGCTTTTGGACTACAAAAACATTAGTATAATCCAATAAAATCGGGTTTAAACCCGTTATCGCAATTCACTAATTTAGCAAGAAATTGGGTAAAAAAATCGAATACTCCATCAAATTTGCTAATTTTATCCACCCAAGTTTCAATCCTCTGAAGGATTGCTTTGACCATGAATGTAGTTCATTTGAACCTCTCTCATCGGCTGTCGCCAACCCCAAAATCTCTCTCTCTCTCTCTCTCTCTCTCTCTCACAGTAAACAAAAGCCTTTTCGAATTTTTCAACCAAATCAAAATTCTATTCAAACATTAATTATAAAACCCCAAGGTTGCTTAGATGTTGTTTTAATGATAAAGAAGTCCACTTCATCATCAAGTCTATGAACTATCTCAATAACCTCGTGACCACAATAAGACACAGTCCAGAATTCATATAAATGGACTAAAAATGTAATTGTTTACATTTAATGGTACGAAATATCATATCAATGTCCTTTACCTATATATATCATATCAATGTCATGTGCCAAATCCATGCACCATTAATTATTAACTATTGAGCAAATCCCGTATGGGTCCGTCTAATGTTGTGACATGCTTTGTAAGGATCTAATTTTAAAAACCAGATCTTCTAAAGTTTAAAAACTTGCAGGAGTGGCAACAGAGAAATATTCATCGAGGAGGCACATAGGATTTAGGACGTCCAATGCTTTCTTCTTATCCTTGATCTTTCTCGAGCAGCTTGAACTTTTGGATTCCTCCTTATCCCAAATAGGGTGCATCATTACCGTTGATTTTATGCGTCTACATGGATCCACATGTTAGCCCCTCAAAATCAATGATGGTTAGGTACTTGGTTCACTTGACTGGATTCAGATAAGTATTTTTCCTCGTCGAGTTTCCTACGACATGCACGAGATATATGCTCAAGAGAATACATATTAGCAAATCAGATAAGTCCCTCAAACTAGACACCTTCTCTTCTTTGAGCTCTAGGATAAAATACAAATCAATCTTGACAAATCTTTGAAATATAAAATCCCTGCTTCATAATTTGCTGTGAAAAAATTTGAGAGCCATTGATAGGACATGAAATGGTGATTGTCTAAGGCTTGCAAACTAGGGGTGATCGGGTCCAGGGTGGGCAGGGTCTAGACCTGGACCCTGTACTCGACCCTGTTATAACCGGTTCTCTTTTTTTGGACCCTATACCCGACCCTGTTTGCATTGGACCTTGTTCCCAACCCACCCTATTTTTCCGGTCTGGGAACAAGGTTAACCCCGTTTATATTGAAACCTTTTTTGCATAAAAATTGAAATATGACAGGAACTGAGCTGCAATTATTGAAGTACCATGGCTTTTTAACAACAGTGGAGGCTTTTCTTCCTGACTAGCTTGATAAACATTATTAGATGGAGGATAGAAGTATGCATAAGCATTTTGACCAGGAACTTCAATTGGAAATTCAATAAGCTCTGGCAAGCTGAAATAAGACTGGTACTTCAAACTGTCCGGTGAAGAGGACCATATAATCCGAAAATCAATGACTTCCGACTTTTTGTCATTGAAAGTCACCTGCAAACAATAAACAAAAGGAAATTATAACAACAATGAGAAACACTAATTACTGCAGCACAGTCCACACTTCACTAAATATGAAGAGATTACTACCGTAAAGTATTGCAAGCACCTTAGCCACAGATAATGGAAGTACTCCTGATGCTCCCTCAACATATAGGCAATTGTTTCCTGAAGTCTGCAAAAGAAGAATGTGCACAATATACCAATCCATCAGCTTAAAAAAAATTAGTAACAGCAATTCGTCACAAAGAAGGTATTGAACATACTATGGGCCCGTTTGGTTCGGCTTTTGGGGAATGCCTTTAGCCAAATGCAAATATCTTTAGGCTAAAGGGGTTTTCGGGAATGCTCGGATGTTTGACATGAAATGGTGATTGTCTAAGGCTTGCAAACACAATTCTAAAAAATTATTCGAGATAGATAGAAAATCAAGAGACCTAGAATGAAATAGCCCCCAACAATCAAGATAACAAGAGACGACTTACAAATGGCTTCTACAACTTTTTATATGATTTATCAACACAGTCACAGGATCTCGGTCTTAATGTAACTTAAGGGATTTCTTAATTGTCTTGGGGTAGAGTGTTCTCCTTTATAAAGGCTAGTCAATCAATGTGTTGCTAAGGTAAAATCCACACCACGTCCTTCAAATAACCTAAATCTAGGCGAGGTTGGGTGAGGGTCGCAACACTCTCTAGTGGCCAGTGAGGGCTGCATGGCCTTTGCCTAGTGGTCGATGAGCCACATTAGGGGGAAAAAGAAGAGGAAAGAATAAAAGAAAATAATTAAATAAATAATTTGAAAATTTAACAAAAAAACTTGAAAAATTGTCAATCGGTAGATTTGAAGTGCTATGTAAAATGGTTGGCATCCATAATAGTAATTTCTGACCATATTTTGATCAGAAAGACTATATTAGCAAACCATTAAAAAGTTTATAACTCAATTGATGAAATTAAAAAGTTAGACTGAATTGACATAACTATAATATGTTTATAACTTTTTAAATAATTTCCCAAAAGTTTCTCCTATGTGAGTTTGCAAAGAAGCCGGCAAGCCCAGCATTGATAGTGAGGACCATGGCTTTGAGGGTCAGGCGCGCAGTCCTCAGGGTCTGGTGCCGCTCCTTAAAGTCAAGGATGCGCTCCTATAGATGAAGGGCATGCATGTCATTGTCAAGGGTGTGGACGTCCGGTGAAAGACACGCATCTAAATCTGTGACGGTTTGTTAATCAAACCTAGTTTTGCTTTATCAATTTGGTCTTGACCCTTGGTAAACCAAAAAACTTGATTTGATCAATTTCTTGTGCAAACACATTTTTGAGTGAAAAACACTAATAGTTTTGATCAACCACCAGCCCAAGTTAACCAAGAGTCAAATTCAATTTGCTTTTTACATTGCTATTTTGATTGACTTATTATTATTATTATTTTGGGAACTGGTTTGGATTGGTTTACCTATCCGACCTGTTGGCCCGACCAGTATACCCAGATCCAATCTGGTAGGATTAAAAAACGAAAATTTTCCATTGATTTTTTTGATGATTTTCTTAATTTCTTATATCCTCTCCCTTTTGTGTTTTTGTCTATTTTGTCCTTTTCCCCCCGCACCTTCTTTTCCAACCTTGCACCTTCTTCTATCCTCGATTATTTTCACTTGAATTATCAGCGATGAATCAACCTCTATACACGTCGTCGCTGGCAATACACATCACCACCAAACCGACACCAACCAACGGTCACCTACTCCGACTGACGGGCACCAAGTTCGGCCGCTTAATCCAACGACCGCAACTATCGATGGAAATCTCCCGATTTTCTTCAGCCCCTCCTCGAGCCCTGAGAATCTTTCTAGTTTTTTCTTCGGTCCAAGCTTCTTTTTTGTCTTCCATGGCTGATGCCATCCTCTCCTCCTTCTCGTGCGAGCCAACGTCGCTCGCGCAAATCTTGCCTGTTACTCTTTCTCTCTCATGCGCCAGCTCACCTTCTAGAACACCTAGGGTTTTGCTTACGTCACGCAATGTTATTTTCCTTCGAAGCAAGGTTAGAAGGAGGCTGGGCTGGGCTCTTTTTCCTTTTTAATTTTGATGTGGGCTTCGAAAACAATGGAAGAGGTGGGCTAAAGAGAAAGAAAAATATGGGCTAAAAAGAAAAACAAAAGATGGGCCCAAAAAGAAAGAACGAGACTAGGTGGGGGCGGATGGGGCTTAGAAAGCGGAAAATGCCAAAGTGGGCTGGCTGAAACCAGCCCACTTGTTTTATTTCTATACTCCCCTTTTTCTTATTATTTTTTAAAATTTTAACTAATTTAATTTATTTTTTATTAAAATTTTACTATCTCCCTCTTTTCTTTTTCTTCTTCTTATCCATCCTTTTTTTTTTTTTCTGTATTTTTGTAAAATAAAATGGATACCTAAAAAATCGACAAAAATTCATGTGTCAACAATATAATATTGTGTTTTTAAAGGAAATCTCTCTTTTTCCCCTACTTACTGTGGAAGATAAAAAGTTATAGAAAATGACATGAAACTAAATTAACTAAATCATTGATAATAAAAAATATATAGTGCTAATAATTTTAAACTATAATTTGTTAAATTTTGATAAATATAGCCACTTTAATATATTCAATGAGGTATTTGAATAAAAAAGAATAGACAAATTAAATGAAGAAGGAAAACGTCTCAATAATAAAAAGCTAACATGACAAAAATTGATTACTAGTCTCATATATTAAAGGGTCAATTTATATGAAGTCATTTAGTATTATCACCGTTGTTGTATACAAAAATTGAGATTGTTCCTAAATATCAAATTTAGAGCAGATTCGATCACTCCACGCTTTACTTGTTAGACTCTTTAAGGTGTATTTATCAACCGGAATTGTCCATTCTCAGTCATGATTCATGAAGCATTAGGCCCCCGAAGACCAAAAGGAGTAAGTTGAGCACTTCTTGACTTAAAATGACTGAGGATATTATAGCACAATGGCTCATTCCCATTGGGTTTACGATCATCATTACTTTAATGATTCAATTCAATTAGATACGATTGTCTAAGAGGAACGTTGACTGAACTTGATTAGAAAGTAAATCTGATTGAAGCTTGAATTCAAATATTAAAACTACTATAAATTTAAGAAACGATATTATTTATCTATTCCTAATATTGACAATTGTGAATTTGAGAAATGATGTAGTTTATTTTATGGCCCTTCCCTGAGCTGGATATATTCTTTGTATCTACGTGAAGCCAAACAATAACCATGCGTGTTGTTGTCATGTTCTATGTTGTTATCGATATCTGTAATTAAATGTATTTGTACTTCTTGTTTTATTATAGAATTATCAAATAATCCACGTAAAATGTGAGTTAAATTCAAGTATATAATGATTATACTATAAATATTGGGGGGCCAAAAAGGCATTGAGGAAAAGTCATGTGAAGGGATTTTCTTTAGGTCATTTAGATTAAAATGAATGACGAGGATATATTTAGGACCAAACGAAGAATACCACAAGATACTTTTACCTTTTTTTTTGGCAAATTAAGTTACGAAGCCCTATTGATAAGATTCAATTTCAATATAAATTGATTATACTTAATCTCTTTAAGAGATAGCGATAAGTCACCGATAACTCAATTTTAGAAATATTGACATTTTTCATTTGAAGAATGCTAAATTAATAGAATCTTTAAATTTGATTTGTCATGTATCTATCACACATTGCAATATAATGAATAGAGTATGATAACTATAAAAACTACATTACATCAGGATATTAAAACTGTTGTTATCTCTAATGATATCATATCTCTCTCCCCCTCTGATGTGTGCGAATAATCCTTTTCTTCGGTTTTTTTTTTTTTTTTTTTTTTAATTATTTTATTTAGCTTCTTTCCACATCCACGATATCCAATTTCATATAAAACATAAATTAATGTATTTTTGGCCAGTACATAAATTGATGTTAAAGCAAATAGTTTTGTGATGGTATTACTCAGCTTATAAATGAATCCGGTGGTTTTCCTTTGTGGATGTCAAGTTATCAGTTTGGGTCAATCGAATTTATTGCTTTTTGCTTTGTAAAACAAATAAAGCCAAATAACTTTCTTTTTTGGAAAATTAAGTTACAAAGCCCTATTGATAAGGTTCAATTTCAATATAAATTAGTTATACTTTATCTCTATGAAAGATAACGATAAGTCACAAGTAGCTTTAATTCAAAAATATTGACATCTTTAATTTCGAGAATGCAAAAGTAACAGAATAAACACGTTTGTATCGCATACAAACCTCAGATAGAGAGGGACCACATCAGTGACACCAAGACGACTCTGTTCCACCATCGCTGAAGTGAGGATTTCTCTCAGGTTAGTCTTCTTCTATTTCTCGCTGACGTTCCACTAATATTCACGATTAAGTTTCTAGGCGGCTAGGTCTTGTCGCATGATACAAACCGTTCCGAAAACCAGAAAGATCGTTGAAGTTTCTTGATAGTTTCTTGCGCATCAAGCACTAATTCAATGACACCGTGATCACGATAGCCACCCTGGATCGCCCGACATATCTTCGGCTACAAAGGGAACGCATGGCGAAGCGTCTGTTCTCGACCACGACGACTCAGAGCCGGCGCCCAAGGCACGATGATCCTCTCACGTCGCATGATGGAAGAGATGAGGATGAAGATGGAAGTGAACTTGAGGCTAATTTGGAGGGTGGGCGAGAGGAGAAGAGTGGGAAGAATGCGAAGAGGAAGGAGGAGGAAGAGGACTTAGAGGAGGAGTCTGTTGACGAGGCGAAGCCGATCGGCAAGCCGATTAGGATTTCCTTCAAGAGGAGTGAGCGGAGGAAACATTACAAGGCATTCGAATACGATGGAAAGCAATATGATCTCGTGAGTATTTTTCTTTTTATTAATTTTTCCTCAGGGATTCTACATTGGATGGGGTCGTTCATTCGTTCTTTTTGTTTTTCATTCAAATTGTTCACAATTTTTGCATTGGTGTATTAAGAATTGGCTTTTCAAGATATCAAATTTTACCTTCTTTTTTTCTTTGTTTTAGTGGAAAAGACAGCTTCACTATGGGTTTCTTGATGTCTCCTTCGACAAATTGAGTTTCTTTGTTCTATATGATCATTTAGGTTCCGTAATTTACTGAAAGAGAAACATCTTGCCTTTATTAATTTAGTAACGGATCCAGCTAGGCTAACGGTACTGTTATATTGACATTGTAACCGTGCTTTTATAGCCACGAATAATTCATTATACTAGTTGGACTTATTTGGGCAACCGGAGTACAAATTTCCAAAATTGATTATTAAAAATGGCCCTTATCCTGCAAAATCACAAAAGCTCCCTCTAAAAGAATTAAAAAAATCAGAACCTTATCATTTAGCAAAATATTAAATACCTGTAGGGAACAAAAGTTAACGTCATATTTATTTTAAGTTTCATGCTTTGTACCGATATTTATTAGTAAATGTCATGTGTAATTTCTAAAAGAGAAATTGAAATTTTAATAAAAATCAATAAGTAAAAATTATATGATTATATTGCTAACTATGTGACTGACTAGAGCGAGACACAATATATAGTGATGGTGCACTTCACAATGGCAAATGAAAAATCATAGAACAAAGAACTAGACAAAATATATTGTAAACTTTAATTCTAAGGTGCAATTTGAAAATTTCATAGAAACTTACTAAAAAAGTAAAATTGAATAATATTTTCAATCACATTTGTCTTTGATTCCATGTGCTGTTTCTGATTTCATATTTCTCACATTTGAGTTGTTGTTTTTGTAGACTAGCTAGTCTCACCAAAGCCTGAAAATAGTAACATGTTTTAATACTATACAGATGAGATAAACCTTGGGAATTCTAATACTAATTATTAAGTAGGATAGTATTTCTTTAACTTGCAGGAGGATTGGCCATAATTTAGTAACTTTTTTGTTTAATTATGCGTAATCTTGAGTAAATAATCTTTCTTATGTTATTTTGAATAACGTGACTTCAATGGAAACCGGATGAACAAGTTATCCGGTTTCCCACGAAATGCTTTTGTGGCCAAGACTTAACCGTCATTCTCTGTAAAATGCGAGCACCATTAGTTTAATCATTATGCTTTAGTAAAATAATATTCTCGTGCTTTTTTTTTTCTCTGGAACACCTGTTGGCGTTTGTCCTATCTTGTTTGATGTTATAATGTGGACAAACATATGCATGGCCTCACCCAAGAAAATCAATTAACTTTCCTTTATCGACATATTGCGTTCCTTTGGTCTATATGACAATTTAGGCTCCACAATCCAATGAAAATTATATATCTTGCTTCCGTTAATTTAGTAAAATATTATTCTCATGCTTTTTCTTTTTTCACTCTAGAACACTTGTTTAGTAAAATATTATTCTCATGTTTTTTTCTTTTTTCACTCTAGAACACTCGTTGGCATTCGTTTGCCTGTTTGTTCAATCTTGTTTGACGTTGTAATGTGGAAAAATGTATGCATGGCTTCCCCCGATAAAATTTTCTCACCAAATTGGCAATTGACTCCATCTCCTTTTCCAGAGGACTAATCCAAGATAAATGCATAGACAACTTCATGTTATGATCCTCTTTGGAAAAATATTCATCTCTCCCCTTTTTACTTTCCTCCTCCTTCAAACTTTTGCTTAGCTGTTGTTCTTTCCATATTATGGCTATCATTCAGGAGGATACTGTGCTTGTGGTTCCCGATGAGATAACCCAAAAACCATATGTGGCTATTATCAAGGTAACTCCATTTTTGTTCAATCATAACAAATCAAATTAGATGATGATGATGTGTGTGTATATGCTTTGTTTATTAGTCAACTCCCTCTAAACAGACTTTTGTTACATGAGCATTGGTCTTCTTATTGGGAGAATGTTTCTGCATTATGGTGGCCGATTTCTTTTTTTTTTTTTTGGTTACTTGAAATTTGTCTTCTCTCTTTATTATTTATAAAAACTTTTTTTTTTAAACCGTTGTAGAAGAGTTTGTACCCTTAGTTGCTATTATGTTTTGTCGAGCAGTATTTAATTAAACACTCATCATATGGTATATAGGATATTGCACAAACCAATAATGGAAGGATGATGGTTATAGGACAATGGTTCTACAGACCCGAAGAAACAGAGAAAAAGGAAGGTGGGAGTTGGCAGTCCCATGACAATAGAGAGCTCTTTTATAGTTTCCATCGTGACGAGATTTCTGTAGAATCTGTGATGCACAAGTGTGTGGTACACTACGTTCCAATTCACAAGCAACTCCCTAATCGAAAACAAAATCCTGGTTTCATAGTGCAAAAGGTTTATGACACTTATGAAAAGAAGTTATTCAAGTTGACCGATGATGATTATGAAGTCAACAAACAACATGAGATAGATCTTTTCCTTAAAAAAACCTCAAAATGCTTGGGAGATCTCCCAGATATCGATACAAAGAATGCTCATGCTAACCAGGAAGATCAGTTGAAGAGAAAAAGGAGCTTCCAAAGAAGGAATGTGTCACCTTTGGATGTCTCTAGAGAGGAAGATTCAACAGCCAAATCAGATCAACGCTTTAAAGCTGAAACACCAGGAAGTTCTACAGGTAATGCCTCTAAATACTATGCCATTTTAGTCAGGTTTAACGAACTAACTGGAGAAAGCGCTTGTGATAGGTTAGAGAGGCTTCTTCAGGTTGTACAATATGTGTGCACTTCTGAAGGAACTAATGATGAAAATGGAACTAACTGTCGAGAACAGAAAGTGAAGGCATGGATGACAATTTTATTTTATTTTTAAATACATTTATTTTCACTTGGGAAGTGGGTGAGCATCCTTTAATTTGGTCAAGGTGCCAGCAGTAACTGCCCTTGAGAAGGCTTCACATCAAACCCTTTCGTCAAATTTTCAGAAATATAATAAGAAGTTGAGGCAGTTATTTTTCAATCTGAAGGTAAGAAATTGTTTGGCCTGTTATGGGAAAATCACCTGCATTCTAGCCCAAATCTAAGCACACATCCATGCAGGAAAAGCTCGGTGGTTTGCCAGTGCATTTTGCTGTATAAATTTTCCAGAGAAAGGTATAAATGTGGTTTCTATACTCTTTTCTGATTTTTCTTGCAGAATAATGCGCTTCTAGCCCACCCTTTGTCAAATGGAGAATTGGAACCTTCCAAGATACTGAGCATGTCGCCTATGAGTGGAAGATATTCTATCTATTTGATTCAGGTGCTTGTATTATCAAACTGGATGGCTAGCATTATTCATGTCGATTTCTCAATTATTGGTCAAAAAGAAATTCTCATTCCCACCAATGGCATCGTCTAGGCTCCTGGTTGCATCTAGATTGGCCTACGGACTCTTGTTACTTTGTTTTTAGAGAATACTATGGTAATTTTTTTCCTACAAGACAATTTTCATGTAATAATTTGTTGCTTTAGAACTTTTTGGACAAATTTCTCTACTACATTCATACGTGAATTCTCTCTTTAGAATTCACATATGAATTCTCTCTTCTTTTTAGTTTTGTTGTGAAGGCTAGAATGAAAATGGCCTTTCGCGAGTCTGATTTACACGAGTTTCATCAAATCTAGAATTGGATGTTCCTTTGAGCAACAAAAGTAAATGCATCAAGAGACTCCCAAAAATTCGGCAGCAAAGAACTCGACTCATTTTCTGAACACCGATATCCTCTTGACTCAAACTGGAGAAAAGAAAATGAAAAGGTACGACACAACATTATCGTCTTATCTCAATGCATAGAAAGGTGCTTAATTCAGTTGCATCATCAGGGTGACATACAATCCCAGAAAGATCATCTATCGCACTTTGTAATGAGTTTGTAATGAGCTGCATTACTAGCGTAATGCTAGCATAACAAGAAATTTAGCTCCAGTTAACCTGAAATTTTTCCTGCAGCCGACTTCTCTCAAATTCTTCTTGCCTGAAATGCAGAGATTCATTCAGAGAACCATCAAGTAGATATGCCATTCTCTATGCCACAACATATTCCCACCCTTCAGTAAAAAAACTTTAAGCACCCTCAGGGTACTTCCCTAGAATGCAATATGCAACTAATGTTTAAAATATTCAATATCCAATATCACAATGATATGTTTAGATATAAAGCTCCGTTAAGTGACTCAATAATGCTGCCACTTCACACACACAAACAAAAAGTTCAATGATTACATCTGGTCAGTTTCGTTCAAGTAGAATCGTCAGCAAATGAACTTAGGATTACTCATCAACAAGGAACAGGGCAAGCTGGCTTCGACAATCCAAATTCATATGTAGCGAAAACTAAAAACTCCTGAATATTGAAAAGAGAGAGAGAGTCAAATTGATACTTGAGGTTCTCAAATGTATAGCGATTCTTTGTGATCATGTGAAATAAGACCCTATTCATTGAGTTGGCATTGGTAAATGCATAGGGTGTCAATGGCGCTTCTTGCTAATCATTATCCAAAGCATAAATAAATTCCCAGCTCTCTCAGAAAGCAACTTGCATTTGCATCCAGATGCCAAAGAACTAATTTACTTGATTCATTGCGGTGATGTTGGACTAATAATTTAATAGTCCATTACAAAAATACTCAAGTGATAATTAAAACAGATGGTACCTGGTAGGAAAGATATTAAAAACACCCATTATTAGTCTCCAAACATAATCCACACATATTACATAATTAACCAGCAATCATCCCATCTTCTAAACTAACTTAGAGACCTAGAAAGGTAGCCTTGCCATAATAGAAAGAGGGTACTTAGAATTTGATTGAATCATGAATAACTTTGCTCTATACTCCTAAATTTACATGTATCAGAATAGGCAAACGAAGAATCATCTGTATAAAAAACTTACACTTGCCTTCCATTCACATTACAAAGACCTAATTTACTCATTCATTGTGGCAATGTAACAAATAATTTATCACTTATTTCTTCTTCTTTTTTATGGCCACAACAGTTTAACACTTCACCAGAACCCAATGACAAAGAAGAGAAAAGCAACATCACAGAGTGTATAAAAGAGAAAAACTAAATCAACAAGACATATACTTTTTGGAATTAAAGACGTTCTCATTTTTGGGCACAAAAACATTGGCTCATTGCTCATTGCTAAGCAACCATTCCGGAAAGTATCATCATTTATGCGGCCCGTTAATTGAACAGTAGTTCAAACATGATTTTGTCACTTCCGTGGGATTAACAGGAATCATGTGGAGCAACCTGCATTCTTTCACATATAAATAAAATGCTCAAGTTTGTCCGATCCTAACTAAACCCCCAAAGCACACGTGTGCGCAAATTTCAGAAAGCCGACATTCCTATGCAGAGCTGCAAGTTCCAAGAATGTAGTCTGAATGACTTAATCCACAATCAAGAGTTTCGCCTGAGATAGTCCCACGTTTCATAGCCTGAATGAAAATTTGTGACCCTATGACATACTCAACACTGAACAAAGTCAACCGACAAAGCTCACCAACAAATATAGCACACACTTAGATGAAACAGAGAAGGCCCAAAAAGAGAGACAGAGAGTATACGCATACCTGTCATTCTTCAAGTCGCTGGATGAAGAGCCCCGAGGAAATTCTAGAGACCACCAACAAAGAAGGAAATTTTCATCAAACCCATGAACATGAAACTGGAAAGAACCTAGCAAAATGAAGCAACTGCATGAGAAAGACAACCTCTTTGTCTAGGGTTTGCAGGTCACCAAAGCACCGAGGAAGTTCCCATGATCGTCTAGAGGTGCTTCAACATGTTTGCTCGTGTCGCCAAGGTGCGCGACATGGTAGTCTAGAGCTCGTCGACCTCCAGGGAGCGGCGGAGGCGGCTTGGAGGCAAGCACATAGGCGAGCGGTAGAGGCATCTTCGCTGCTCAGAGGCGAGTGGCGGAGGTGGGCTCAGAGGCAAGCCACGGAGGTGAGTGGCGAAGAGGTCTTGGAGGCAAGCGACAGAGGTGGACAACGAAGGGTTGCTATCGAGTACCTGAGGAGGGAGGACACTTTGTGTTTTTCAGGTTACCCGCTTAATTGAAAAATGGGTTGAAAATGGCTCAGAACGTCTAATCCATTTTCAATCCATATAAATTCAACTTAAAATTTTTTGGACCCATTTTAATTGGGCTTTTATACCTTTATAATCCACGTACAACCCACGGGTATAAAATATGGGTTAAAAAGTGGGTCATACACTCATTTTGCCACCCCTAGATAGAACTTAGAATCATGGGCAATTTATGGTCCTCATCCTTTTGGCATTTTTCAGTTGGTAATTGATATCTATTTTTTTTTTTTTGGTCGGTAGTTGGTAATTGATATCTTAATTGCCTTTAAATTAGGAAACCGTGCATGTGGAATCGTGGATTATCATAGCAGTCTTATATGCTAAATGCGGATCCCATACCATGAGACCGATTCGTTGTTTCTTTTTTATTTTTTAATTCATTAAGGAAGAGCCTTGCTAATAGTTTATTAGGCTCGGCATCATTATTAAAAAAGATGTACCGTTCAAAGGATATCGTAGAGAACTTTTCGAGTTTAAATATTTTTTAAAAAATTAATTTAAGCAAAGTGCAATGTGCCCAACGAGATTAATATAATCTAGATGGCAATCCTTTTATTAATCCTTGAAGTAATCCTTTGCTACTAGTGATCAAAATCACCAAAGGGAGGATAATTGCCTCGCAAGTCAAGAATCCTTTATGATGGATTTTAGATTTGCTTTATGGTGGATGCATTTGTTATTATATTTATCAATTTAAATGTGATATTGTATTTTCCAATTAATTCCGATTTATTGCTCAGTTCATTATCCACATTTATTACATAATAACTGTCCGTTAATATGTTACTAAACAGTCTTTACGAAATAAAATGTCAAGCCGTCTAGTCCAAACCCTATAAATATAGAAAACACACTATCAAGTTTTGAGGGATATTGGCTAGTGGAACAGAATGTGATGTTCTGATACGATGATTCCATGAATTGATTGATACATTGGTTCAAAGGTTTTGGCATTTTCTACATTTGCAAATTTTCATCAATGGTTGGAAGTATGTCGATCCTTATGTTTCCACAAAATTGTTTTTGATTATACACATTTTTCTTTGTAAATGATAAATCGGGATTGTTACTTTTTCTTTAAACTTAATCTAACAAGTTGGTATCAGAGCGGTTTATAATCTCTGCCTTGGTGAAATTCTTTGGAATTTTATATGTTTTCATTAGATAATGAATGGGTAAAATTCGGATCTTTTGTGGCTTGGAATAGAATTTCAAATTCTTGCCAAATTCAGGCAACCCACCATGCAATAACATATATGCACGGTCACACCGCCATTAGGAAGAAAAGTCTTAAGGTAATTCAGCATATTATTGATCGCCGGAGGCTAATCGAGCGTGTCCAATACTATGTACAAGGAACTAGTGCCTCGTGTGATTTCATTTGCTCTTTGATTGGCAAAAGAATTCGGTTGTGTGTCAATTTAGTAGCAATTCATCGTCTATTGTGCATGATTTATTACATGTTTTGGACATAAAAGAAAACTCTCATATGCATGCTTTGTTCTTTTGAAGAGAGGAATCATTTGAGCCGTTAGTAATCTCTCACATTACACTCACCGTGTGCAAAGAAAATGACGGTCAAGGTAATTGGACGCGTAATCATACCTCCCCCGGACAGTGCTCGAAAAAAGGACACCACCGAAAGGTAAGTTCACAATTATTTGTGCTCATCCAGTAGGGACTTTTATTGAAACCAACCTGATCTGCAAAGTCAACCACCAACGAAGACTTGGCATCCAACCATGTCAATGGCTCATGCAAGTCAAGCTTCTCATGCATATCTTTGTCAATGATGTATGATTGTATGAAAGAATAAGTTGATATTGAGATACGCATACAGATGCACACGAAATGGTGAAACACATTGCACTTACCGTGATAGAAAATTGAGGTGAATTATTGCCTGCCACACTGCCTCTTGAAATTAACATCATTCTTCTGCTTTTTTTTAAGAGATATATGCTCCCACTCCTCACAAGTTTCTGGCATCAATAGGTGGTACAAAAATCACAAGTGTCAATCATATATCTTAACGTCAGTAACAATCGCACAATAAATAAAATGGTAGATGCAAATCCATAGAAGCAATAAAGAAAAGCTTAGCAGCTAGATTATCAGTTAGGAACCCACCTTTGAATTCTATTGCGTATCTGCTCCAATTTCCATCCTTTATAACTTTAGCCTGTTTTTTTCAGTTCGTAGCCAGAAGATTGAAAATTCAAGATAGAAACAACCCTGAGTCTTTAAATGCAACAACTACAGCTTGTTACTTAGAGATGCAAGTTGTTTCATACCAATTGGGATGTTTACTCAACTCTGCACTTAAAGTCCTTTACACCATCTTTAATAGCTTTTGGTTTCCAGAAAGCAAATTCCTTGTGTTGTAAGCAAAGTATTGCTTATCACAACCCGACAAAATCTCCCGATGGAGAATATGTTAGTGAGTTTGGGGAAAAAAATCTCAATCAACATAATTCAAAGGGTAATCCCAAAATTTAGTATTTAAAATATCTTCTCTGGGTTTCTTTTTATTAAAAGCAGGTCTAAGCTCCATTGTGCAACAAAACCATTCCAAAGTTTCTAAATTGTTTCAACCATCATATTCCTACATGGCCACCATGAAGTAACAGAAGAGGGCTTATTGCAAAATCCAAATTTGCACATGATACCACCATACTCTTTCCAACTTATTGATAAAACGTAAGCATTAGGAGAAGAACAAACTAGGATGACTTCTAGATGGAGGATTCCCTTCCTGATTTGAACTCTGGGTTTTAACTATGACAAAAGACTAAAGCATGTGCAAAATAAATGAAGTGACAGCATCAAGCCATAACTAGCGGTCAATAGTTAGAACTCCTCCAAGAACGCTCAGATGTTGACTCTGAGGTTAACTATGGTTTGGTTTGTTGTGCCCTAGTGTATAATTCAACAATAAGAATGCAAGATGTACTTGTATAGTATATCTCTTATCAGGGTAAGCTTCTACAGATTGTGAGTTTGAATGTGTTGGATCACTTAATGCTTTTCAAGAGCATATACACTTGAAATATGCTAAATGCATGAGGCACAGCAATAGACTGTCATCCTCAAAATGCGACAAGGACTCTCTTGGACACAGAGTAACAAACGTAGTCATAACTCATAAAAGTTATTTGTCCTAGTGCTTGTCATAGTGTTGTGCTCTAGTGCTTGTTCGACTAAAACATGCCTCGATCTTTTGACTTTGAGTGTTGTCCGCTGCTAGTAGTGCCTTCAATTGAGTGATGGATAGATTGTGTTTTAGTGTTGTGTGTCTCCACCCAAATCCAAATTAACCCAGGTATCATGTCAACAGGCAATCGAATCCATACCCAGACACCTCAAAAAAGGGTAACGACCCCAGCAAACCACATCATGCCCAGAACATGTCCAGTTCAATTTCCCGCTACTAGGTGAGGAATTTGCAGTGTTAAACCAAAGAGCATACCAAAACTAAGGCAAACGAGCTCACCTACTATTTTTCATTAAGCTACTACGATCAACAAGATAACTCAAACAGCCCATACACGCACAGATTGGAATCCTTTAGCATTAATTTATGGAATATCAATGCTATCATGAATTGGAATTAGGCAAACAAAAGACTAAACATGAGAGGGAGTATTTCAATAGTTAAATAATAAATCACTTCTTCATCTAATAACTTAAGAAATCTCACTGGGGCCCGTTTGTCTCCCTAATTAAATTTACATGCTTAGTATTAGGCAAAAGACGAGACTAAACGTGAGGAGGATTATTAGAATATTTAAATAATAAATCACACATTCATCTAACAGCTTAAGTTTTATTTTAATTTAAGGGTTGAGATATTGCCTTCTACTTGAAGTTTAAACCGCTACTTTATTTATTTATTTATTTTTGTTGCCACTTTGCTCTTCTTCAAAATTACCATTGGAATTTGGACCCACCACAATTTTCCCTTAAGATTTTTTTTTATCTTTTCTCAAATGGGTTTTTGTTGGTCATCACACTTAAAATAACTGTCCTATTAGTAATTATTGTCGTTGTGACAATAGTGTGGGCCTACATAAAAATTGAATTGCACAAAGATTAAGTAATAGATTTTTCAAAAATCTAAATGCATTTGTATTCTAAAATATTACTCAAAAGGATCACAACAAGGCAAATTAGAAAAAATAATAATTCTTGCATAAAACCTTTCACATACACCTCGTAGCAAAGCTAGTAGTGTCGTCCCATGGTCAGTCACAATCTTCATGACTATTTTGAAGCGTCGTTTCACTACTTGAAAAGCTAGAAGCTTTTTCCCTCCATTTGGGGAAAATTTCATAGACTTGACTTAAAGTCGTCGCTTTTCATAGGCTTGACTTAAAGTCGTCACTGTTCTTTCGGTGCTAGAGTGAAAAGAAGATATGTGTCTTATGGTGAAGAAAAAGCCTTGTTCAATGCATAGTGAGACCAATCATGCATACATTTTTCTAACATTTGTTCTCCATCACCAACACACCCTCTCTAATCGAAAAATATAGACACTTAAAATGTTTGAACTTCACTTGGATTTGTTGAGAAGAAACTCGAGATTGAGAATTTCTAATGAGAATTTATGATCTTCCACGGATTAACTTTAATTTTTGCGGCACTCAATTGAACAAATTCCTCACACACCTATGAATAAGATCATGGGAATCAAAATTCATTTTGCCCACAAGATCATCTATTACCACCAGGGAATTAAGAACACAACTAGACATCCAATCTGCTTGCACCATTACTATCATCCCCCTAATTTAGAAAAAAAAAATTGTTAAGAATCTTGTTTACCAAGGATGATTGGCTCATACACAATACAGAAAGTGGGACTTATGCAAGATCCATCCTTTCCACACACGAGATTTAACATATTGAGATTATACAAAGTTTTATTGTTGCCGTCGAATTCTTGAAACAATTTATCTTAGGCATTAACAAGTAGTGATATGGTTATCTCTCTAGAAAAATTATGAAGTGAACATAGTGCATAAACTAAAGTGAATTTGAAAATTAAAATTAGTAGACTCCATATGAATCTCTTCAACGTTTACTATTCAGATTTAGTGTAACATATATATATATATATATATATATATATATTATAATTAAAGTGGCACTCTTAATCGAGCATAAAATTAATCGAATTTCTAAGCCATGTTGATGCTATAGAATTACTGCAGTGGGGAAATGCATGCGTAAGCAGAGAGATGTCAAGTACCACACCCAAAACATATTGTCCAACCCATTTTAAAGTGGAATTCACAAGTACTCTCAATTTACTAAGTTCATTTGGTAACTGTCATTCACAAGTACTCTCCACGCGTCCTTGTTTACTCTTCTCTCTTCTTGTGACATAGAATGGCAATATAAGGGGAAACTGTGACATCCTGATTTTCAAGTCTGATTTCGATGAGATGAGATGAGCTTTTCATCGACACGCCTATGGCCTTATTCTTTGAGAGGGCCCCTCACGAGATAACTAGTCTATCAGGTAAAGCTATCAAGGGATTTTAACGCAATAAACTTGAGAATTCAACCAGGAATCAACTGCTCGACCGTGCTAAAATGCAAGGGTCATTAAGGCAAGGTCAAAATCGATCAGAGACCAGAGATAGGTTGATTCGACAGAGGTATGTGATTAAGTGTGGGTGATTCCACTTAATTGCAAAATTCTCATCGAATGGCATTAGACCAAATTTTCTGTCTTTTTTGTACCCTATGTCCGTATTTGAAACCCCGAGATTGTCACGACAACCGAGAGTCACCAATGAGTCGAAAATGTACATTATGGCTTGAAAATGATCAACCATAGGTAAAATGCACTAAAAATTCCCGAAAGCTACCATGTAGATTAGGACGCGCTAAAATCGCGAGATATTGAAATTAACCGAGAAATTAAACCCGATTTCAGAAATTGGAAGTTTTTTCATGTCACAAATCATTTTAGGAACGTCGACTCATACTCAGAAATTTTTTTTTCTGCAAACCGAGATTTTCGGCAAAAAATCAAAGTATGGTTATTTTGGATCGAGAAATTAGTAAGCCCGCCTTTGGTCACATTTTTGGGATGCAAGTTGGTCTATGGACATGGAAAAATGTAGATTTAATTGTGGACATATTGAATGAATTTATGTGCTTCAAGTTGAATTGAATTGAAAGATGATTGAATAGAATTGAAGAAATTGAATTGCAAAGTCACAAAATTCGTATGCCTTCCACCACCATGACTATTGGACCATTTCAAGTCTTCTAGAAGGGAGTTGAAGGCTGGAAATGGGTGGTGGAAGACAGCCATGCAAGGGATAGGGTCAAGGGGACAAGAGAGATGAGATAATAGAGAGGTGGCCCCCTTCAACCTAATCTTGTCCCCCTCTCCATCAGACGCCTTCTTCTTCTTCTTTCTCCCTCTTTTTCTCCATTGTTGGCGTGCCTTGGAAGCTGAGAGAACCAAAAGAAGCCAGCTAAGCCAGCCACTCCACCGCCGCACGCCTGCAAGGCCATTGGACCCTTTTTCCTCTTATGTTTTTCTTTATTCCAGTTTTTGCTCCAACTGACCTTTCGTCAAAAACTCGAGTTAAAAGTTGTCTTCCCGTGAGAATCAGCCAACGCTCCACCCACCACCGTGACCAGCACATTCAGACCGTTCCAAAGAGCTCGGCCTTGCCCCAAACGGAGCTGCCAGCCACTGTAAGCCGCCGGTCACCGATTCGTCGGTTCGCCCGCTGGTCCGCCTGTTTCGCGTTTTTCTTCATTTTTCTCTCATTACAGCCCTTCCTTTGCTCGTCCCAACCACCAACAAGTCCCTCTTGACCCCCGGGAGCCACCAGTTGCCAACCATTCACTCGCCAGAGCTCTTATCGGCCTGTTTTCGTTGTTGTAGCCGTTGTTTTCCTTCCCCGGTTCAGCCAAGGGCAGAAGCATAAACCAGCAAGCCGTGAGGACTTCGTGGCCCATTTTCGAGCCCTTCCCGGCCTTGGTTGGTATTGCCGCTTGGAGGATTGTCACCTGTCTTGGCATCACCGTTGTCGTGAAACGTTAAATCGGTGAGTTTACTCACTAAACCTTGTTTATGAGGTTAATTATGCTTAAGGGGTGTTTAGATTAAGCTAATTACGGTTAGGTGGTTAAATTAGTTTAGTTAATTGTTGATTAGATTAAGGGATGTGATTAGTTTAGTGGATAATTAATTAAGGCTAATTAGGTAATTAAATTAGTGTAATCTTGATTAGGCCTTAATTAATTATTTTAAATTAATTAATTATTTCGAATTTATAAATATTATTTTATTAAATTATATTAATATAATATAATATATTATTTATTTATTTTCGGAATATATTTAATTATTTATTATTTTCCGGAAATTAGGTAGGGATAGCCGGTGACCGAAATTTCGTGCTGATTGCAATGGTGTGTTCAGATTATGCATTTGATGATTGGATTGTGTAAATTGAGTATTGATTGTGAAAATATGGAATTTATTCAGAAAAATACTGGGTGTCAGGTTTTGACACCGAAAATGAATTTTAAGCACTATATCAAATAGTGGGGCTTGAAAAGGAGAGATATCACTTTTAAAGTTTGAATTGACCGTGTACCCACACACAACTATTTTCCGGAATGTTTTTAATATGAAGAAAATATGCCAGGATCACTATTTTAATTGAGGCATTTGAGTGCAATGCACAGTATCCTAGGCCAAGATTGAATGGTTGTATGTTGGTTAAAGAGAGCCCGTCCTAGCTTTAAGCCGGACATTACTAAATCCCACTTTCGGGTTACCCATACATTAGGGTATGGGGTCGTAGTAGATTCCGAACCTAAGCTCCTTCGGGATAGCCGTCAATGTGACGTAGCCGTGCTTTATGGGGAAGAGACGATGTCTGGCTATGCCAATAGACTGCCAAACATGGGAGTCGGCAGTGCCTTGAGTGGCTTAATCAACAATTGGAACGCATGATTATCTGAGTTTGATGCGCCTGATTATGAGACAAAACTGTGTGGCATGATATGGGATATGTCATAACAGTTTGACCTTATAATCGGGACCCCGGTGATTTATTGAGTTGTTGAGGCATTTCGATTGTTATGTGCATTAATTAGATGTATTGTGATATGAACTATGCTGACATGCAGGAAGGAACTAAGACGAGATAAGTCCTCTATTCTCATTGTGTGGTTCCGTGGCTAGAGCGCCTTGAGGCGTATTTCCTTCCTAATAAGGATTTAGGGGGTGGACTTGCTGAGACTTTGTCTCACTGGTTATTGTATAACCATTTTCAGGTCCTTAGAGGTGGTCGTGGAGGACCGAAGCCCCGGAGTTTATGGAGGTAAAGTCTGGAGGATCGGCATATGTGTCCTACTAAGATGTTGTAGGATGGCTTCTTTTGAGAGTCAATCATTTTGTAGGCTTTTACCTAGACTCCTTCCGTCATTTGATATGGCATGCTTACTTCCAGTGCATCATCCTTCACTTTATGGGCAAATTAATCATGTTTACCATCTTCCACCTTCTGGGTCACTAGCCTCATAACTAGAGTGAGCCCCTACTCTATCCCGTCTACTTCAGGTGTCTTAGCTGGGCACTGGTCCCGATTTGCCTTATAGAATGGCTGTTCGCCCACAAGGAAAGGGGGTTATAGGTACGTTTTCTCACCACCTTTCCATTCCTATGAGCATTGCGTCCGCTTGCCACTAGCTTCATGTTAGCGGTAACTTTGGCAAACTACTCCTTTAGGCCTTAGGTAAGGCGGACGACTATGAGTTATATACGCTTTGGATGGTTCTATCTCCCGATGCACTTTCAGCAGTGTCAAGAAATTTGTGTCCTTGTTTCCTCTGCACTTCCTCTCGTAATCTCTTCTTTATCGAACAGAAAGGCTAAATCATGCCATGGTCATTGCTTGCTCATTTGAATAAAACATGTCTTTTCTGGCCTAAGTAGATTGTTTGAATGGGAGGATCCTGAAAATGCCCCAAACCATAAATTGGGCCTTAAGATGTCAGTGGAAGTGCTCGGGCGGTTAGAAAATGCTGGACTGCAGTTAGCATTAGTATTTAGCCATGATGGTTCCTTGCTCGCTGCTGGTGGCGAGGTGAACATTTCTTTATCCCGTCGCATGTGGAGGGGATAGATGGATATATTGCTCAAGTACTTGTAATATGACGAGACGAGAGTTGGAGCGATGCTTTTACATTTGCCTGCCGACGTAGCGCTTCGTTTTTCCCCCTTAAAAATATGGTTTAGTCAGAAAACTTTCAATTATGGACAATTGTTTATTGATTTCTAGGATGCTATCTTGAACCCCTACCCTATGTTAATTAATTCAAGGGTGGTCATGAAAAAACTAAAGGTGTTCTTTTTAACCCGATTCCTGTTTTAATGGTCATTCGACGATTGAGAATGGCGGGGAAAAGAAGTAAAGTGTCTCTTTGGGACTTCTTCGGAGATTCTAAACATTTCGATTTGCACTGAATACCCAAAATCGCGCTTACTTTTTGTGTTCTTATTTTATGTTAATGTGGAACATGCTGCTTGGTTACATCCATTTAGGGAATGATCTGACGAAGCATGATATAACTTTAATGATTCTGTTTTACTCTTGGGGAAAAATCGTTGGAATAGCATGACGGATGATGTGTACTTTGGTGCATACAGGATGGCAAACTAATGGTGTTTAAGTGGCCCGGCATGGACATTATTCTCAATGAGGCCCAGGCTCATTCTTCTCTGAAAGACCTTGCTTTCAGATTTTTTTAATTTTAATTTTTATTCTTTTATTGTTGTAGCATCAAATAATTCTTGATGGGAAAGCTCGATAAAAACTAGAAATGAGGTTATTGTGGCCCTTAATTATAGAATCTCAGTACAACACCCTCCTCATTGCAGCCTCGATGGAAAGTTCCTTGTCTCTTTGGGGATTTTGGCCTCTATCGAGTTTGGGATCTAACTTCCTCTGTTGCCGTAGCTTCTCTGCCAAAAGAGGATGTGAGCTCACGAAACCCTTTTCTTTTTGTCTTTTTTTGTTTTTGAAAATTTCAAATGAAGTTCTTGGATTCTCCATGTAAGACCTCGCTAGTTGCTGTGCTGTGGTATATCTAATATCTGTACATTTTTCCATGTGTACCAAGCAATCAAGTGGACTTGAATTTTAAGAGTACAACTACAACCAAAGCACACGTGGAGTTCCCGTCTAATGAGGCATTTCACAACCTTTTTACAGAGCATCAGAATTTGAACTCGTGCATGTGTTCTTTAGTCTATAAAGACAGACCATTGAAGCAGGTTCATATGATCGCAGAAAAATCTGTTGCCTTGGTAGTCTGTGAAAACTCTGTATGTGTTGTAGGATGTGGATTGACCTAATTTATGAAGCGAACTGAATGAGACAAGGTAATACTTTGGATCTAGAAATGAAAGGATGCCCATTGAGCAAGCTTCAGTAGGAAAAATTTGTCTGAATTGGTGAAACATTTCTAGAAAAGGTACCCTAAATACATGCAGCAACATGGATCGATCATTCTTAAACTTAAAATGTTTTTGGTGCATGATGGAAATAAAGGACATCTTTCTTGGACATTTACTTTGCTACCACTATCAGTAAAGTTGTTTTGCCCTTTCATGGTCTTGGGGCTGATGGGCTTCCTATGCTGTGTTCGGGATGAGGAATTCGGATTTTGCAGATTTTCTCAAAGTAGCAATGGCATGTAGGTTTTGTATGTCGCTGCATTCACAGGTGATAACGATGAGGGCCTCATCTTTTATTCACTGAAATGTCTCCTTTCCATATTTTGATTTGAAATATTTTCTACAACTCTTAAGTAGGTCAACGGACTAACATTTTGACATGGAACACATCCTCATGGAGAGAATCGGCTCCAAGCATGTAGGTCGTGATTCAGTTAGCGCATTTAATGTTTCAGCAGATGGAAAACTCCTTGCGGTGTAAGTAATCACGGTCTCACCTACTGTGACAACTGACTGCGGCCTTTGTATTTTTCACCCGTTTCTTAGCTGAAAAGTTATTTGATTTGATGAGAAGAACCAGGCAGCCTTTGTCATGACTCTTCTTCTCGGTAATCTCTTTATGCAGCTTTCAGTCATTTGTTTTCATTAGAATTTGGAGATCGATTTTTTTTTTCCTGTTCTTTTTGGAATTGCCAGAGAGAAGCAGCTGCTTTGGTTCACTTGATCTTATAAGCTTCTGTTCAGCATTGAAATGAGGGAACGCCCCCGATCGGTGATGATTAGGTAGCATAAACCCTAGCCTGAACCTTAATTAGGTGCCTAAACAGGATACTGACGCCTTCAATTGTAGGAAATTGGATATCTTATTTCTGTAGTCCAAAGAAACAAATATGTCATGCATGTACGGATTTTATGGTTCTAAGGATACTAGAAGCAGCAACTTCAGTTTACTAGATTATCCTGTATAATGTTGGGGTCCATTACTGAAATGAGCGACCACTTCCTGCCACTTGGTGATGATTAAGTAGCATGAGGATGAAGAAACTTTAACCTAAATGCCGTTTAGTAAATTAGTAAGGGACTTTTGCTTTTTTTATTTTTATTTTAAAACAAAAATCTCAAACTATTTACTGGTGAAAGTCAGTTGTTGATGCCTAGATCTAGCTGGTGCCTAGCCTCACCTTAGGTCTTGTGTCCTAGATATTGCTTGAGGTTGCTAGACCCTAGGCAGCCGTCACCTAGGATCGTATTGCTTGGGGTCGCAGGACCTCAGGCGAGGATGGCAATGCCTTGTTGGTGGCTCACCAGCAATTTAGGGCTTTTGAGGATATTTATGGAATTGTGAAAGTTGAGCGAGGGCAAAGTTGGAAGGAAAAAAAATCTATCTGGATTCCAAAAATGCTACTTTCTGAAGTACTTCCTTATCTGGGCTAAAAGGCTATTAGTGGCCTTTAGAAATGTAATTGCATTTCCCCAAAGTTGAGCAAAAAACAGACAATGATTTGCATTTGCCCAAGAGACTTTAGAGTTCCAAAGTCCATTTGTAATGCTTAATCAAATAGTGCCTTAATCTTTTGAAGAATATGTCAAAAATTTAACGTCTGCTTCCCACAGGTCCTCAGCCATCATTCTTTTACAATCCCAAATGATGTATTATGCCGCCGGCCTACTAGTAGTTGACACAAGTAGCATTGGGTGATGCAAGGATACAGCTTGAATGACTAAATGAACGGGTTTAGCTCATCCAGTAGCAGGATCTGAAATTGTTAGAATGACTGAGAAAAAATGTGATATTAAATAAATGGAAAAATAATGAAACATATGGACAAACGTAAATATATCCTACATAATTACTGGTCAGTGTCGGCATGGTTCTCTGTTATTTTCTAGTTGACTGTGTATCCGATATGCTTTTACACCAAAGACATTACGACTTACGATAAACCTAAACTGATCCTGTCTAATGAATTGTGCGACAAGGCTGAGTCAATAAGAATGATACTCTTGATTGACATTGTGGTTGGCAAAGTTTTCTCCTATGTGAGTCTTGGACAATATGTCTATCAATACTATGTTGTCTGTAAACTTATAAGAATTCTCTCCACTGTATTTTTTAAATTTCGATCATCTTGCACTTCTTATTGATTCGAGCCTTGTTTATTTTATTTTGTTGAGGGAGTTGGCCAAGTAGGGTGTTGATTTGGGAGTCAATTTGTTGTGGTCGCAGGGCAAGTGATAAAGGTATGGGATCAAGGTATCAAGACAATGGAAAAGGGGGAAAATTCTATTTTCATCATACCTCCAGAGCTAGCTTATGGCGAGTCTGGCTCACCTCCAACAATACTTCCTAATGCAACTCTGCAATTTGATGTTGAACTGCTTTCTTGGACGAGTGTCAAGGATATTTTCAAGGATGGTGGCAAATTCAAAAAAAAATTCTGGTGGAAGGTGAAAAATGGGAAAAGCCTAAAGATCTTGACGAAGTATTAGGTGTTTAATTCATTCCTCTTCTGTGATAATTTTTATCAGGAATTTGTTAAATGAAAAGATGCTGATGGTATTGACTTCTTGTTTATGTAGGCAAGTATGAGGTTCAGCTGGAAGATGGTATCACTGTTGCAAAGTTTGAAGGAGTGGAATTCACCGTCAAAGAAGATGAATAAGTTTTGGCAAAGAATGAACCTTTTTCGCTGCCCTGCGCATTTGCCTAGTGCTAACCCCCTATTTTTTATTTTTTATTTATTGTAGGACATTTTTGCCCAGCAGTTGCTAAAGCTGTCAATACAATGAAACAGGGAGAGAAAGTTCTTTTGACAGTCAAGCCACAATGTAAGCTGAACTTCTTTCCCGCTTCTTTTTTTCTTGTGGAGCATTCTGCTGGGATGCGTTTTGTTAATTTTAGACCTTGATTGAAGATGGATTCGGTGAGAAACGTAAGCCATCTTCTGGATATGAGGGATTAACATAGGCTGTTTGGTGTAGCTAATAAAATAGTAGTGATTACTTTATTTGTATGATATTATAATGGTGAAAGATAATAGAGTAAATAACTAAAATGCCCTTACTCTGTAACACGTTATCTATTAGTAATCATGTAATTCATTACATTATTAACGGTACATAACTATATAAT
This sequence comes from Eucalyptus cloeziana, assembly GCA_014182715.1. NCBI lineage: Eukaryota > Viridiplantae > Streptophyta > Magnoliopsida > Myrtales > Myrtaceae > Eucalyptus > Eucalyptus cloeziana. The sequence continues at coordinate 3,646,003 of CM024640.1, forward strand.
AACATAAAACTTTGCACACATTCCTGATGGCACATTATTTGAAGAAGCAGCCCCAAAAGTCAATTAAGCAAGAGCCCGGCAATTTCGCACAAGAATTCGAAATTCAAAAATCACTTCAAAGCACAAACAGAAATGCTAAAACCAGAAGTTCCCCAACAAAGACGAACAACCATAAGTAACAACGAAGATCAAATTGCTATGAAAAGCACTGAGGAAAAACTTTAATGAATGAACTCAAAGGCAAGAGAGAACTGTTAGTAGTCGAAAGGCCTTCAAGCTTCCAGGAGAAGAATAGAATACCACATAGCTACTAATCTCGGGGGCAGAGAAAGGACTCTGCGAATCATTTTCATCGAACGATCACTAGCGAGGCCCGGGCACTGCTTTGGGCTTTCAGCATTTCGAAAATGCAAGTCCACCTTTACTATTCATCCGTTGACCTTTTTTTTTTTTTATAAACCGGTTATCTTCCCCACACCCCAACCGCCGTTGATCGGCGATGGAGTTTCATCGTATTTTATTTTTATTTTAAAAAAATAATAATAAAAATCCTTTGCAAATGTTGGGTTCATCTTTTTTTTTTTTTGTCATTTTTATCTTTTGACAATCAATAGCCAACTTTTTATCAATAAGCTAGAATGATCATTAATTAACGAAGATGATTAATACTACAATAATTAAAAAAAATTATTCAAAATTGAAAACAAACTTAAAAGAACCCTAGGTCAAAAGTTGAGCTTTGCATCTAATCTATAATCAAATTCTTTTAATATAATTTTTAAATAAATTTACTAATATATTTTTTATATTACTCTCAACATGAAAATGTAAAAGATTATATAGTCATTGTTTTTTTTTTTTTTACAATTTTAAAAATACTAAAACTAAAAAACTTAATTTGGTTACACTAAATGACTTTTCAAATATATGTTTACCAAACTGTCTTGCATTTCCCTAAAGCACTTTTCAATTATAATTTACCAAAACAGTCAAAGCGTTTCGGAAAAACCCATTTATCTCTAAGGTATTTGCATTCTCCCAAGAGCATTTTCCCAAAGCCAAATCAAATGGGCCCTGAGACGCTTTCCCCCTTCGATACCCAAAAATACGCGTGCACCCCTAGCTGACGTCATCCTAGATCGCCTTTTTCACCCACCGCAAGCGACATCTTCACCTGTTCCTTTGCCCAATAACAACCCATCATTCGATATCGATAAGATACGAAGCACCGTCATCCGACGAATGAAATTGTTCGTTTTGTGATTACTTGCTGAATCTCGTCCCTAATCCAAAGGCTACATGGTATCCATCTTCTTAAAGTATATTCCCCAGATACCGATTAAATATATCTATTGAGATTATGTTTGATTCTCCAAATATTAATTTTGTGTAGTGCGAAAAATAGTTAACACATTAAAGATTTCACAATACCCTCTTATGGTTAATGAGCATAGCATAGACACTTTTGACAAAATCGATAACATAGTTCTTTATAGACTCATCTTAACGAGCATGTTAAGGCATTTAGTGCCAAGACGCACTTTGTTTAACATATTTAATGACCCTGGTAAAGAAACTTGGATTCACTTAATAAAGAATTGATTAATATCAATAAAAGAATCAGTGTCCTGAAAGTTATTTATTTGAGTATTTGCAACAATAATTTGGCTTTGTGTGCTTAGAGGATGAAGAATTGCATTGACAGTTCAGCAAGCATGGAATGTAGCTCATAGACAGAATTTGTGCGTATCACAAAGACTGAGTGATGTTTAAAAGGCTTTAGAAAAATGGAGCAAGGAATTCTCCAATGCCCATAAGGAGATTTCGCTGTTGAAGGAGCTGTCGGAATTGATGAACTCCCCCAATACTTTCGTACGATAAGGAAAGAGAAAAGAATCTTAAAAAGGAGATCGAGAAAAGATGGATAGAGGAAGAAATATTTAGAGGATTAAGATCTAGAAAAGAATTGGCGGAAATTGGGAGATAGAAATATCAAATTTGTCCCCATGACTATTATCCAGAGAAGGCAAAGCAATCGAATTTCCATGTTAAAGAATCCAAGTGATGTGTGGGTACATGACAAAGAGCAACTTAAAATTCTGACTATCAACCATTTTCAAGAGCTTTACTTTTTAGTGGGGTCTCAAAACTTTAGGCCAATCTTTGAATTCAGAATATGTGGTAAAGTAGTTCTTGGATGGGGAACTACTCCTTTGATGGGTGTCGCAATGCCTCAAACCAATTGCAACCTTAGTGGGGGAGGAAATAAACAAGGCTTTGCTAGCTAAGATAACAACACAAGAGATTCATGCTACTTTCCACCAATTTGAAGCCACAAAAGCTCCTACACCAGATAGGTTAATGTTTTATCATTCTAATTGGGAGGTCCTTCAATCAGCTATTCTCAAGGCAGTAAGACAATTTTTTGGAACAGCGGTGCTCAATCCAACATTGAATAGAAGGCGAATTACCCTCATTCTTAAAGTACCAAATCCTAACAAGCCGAATCAGTCTCCCCCAATTAGTTTGTGTAACTTCTTTTGTAAAATAATTTCAGAAGTCCCAGCAAATAGGCTAAAAACGTGGCTGGGTAACCTAATCTTACTGGAGCAAAGTTCTTTCGTCAACGGGAGAGTTATCTAAGACACTGTTTTAGTTGTACGGGAGGTTCTTCTTTAATTTACAATCTCAAACAGAAATAAGAAGTTTCAGGTGGAACTTAAATTGGATACGCAAAAGAATACGACAGAATTAAGTGGGCTTTCCTTAAAGCTTGCATGCTAAAGATTGGGTTTCTTACAAGTGGGTGAAATATGCAATGTAATGTGTGACTATTGTCTCTTTTAATATGAAGTTCAATGGAGAAACCATTCCCCCACTTTCAACCTTCGTGAGGCCTTCAATAAGGTGACCCACTTTCCTCATATCTATTCATTTTAGTGGCAAATGTGCTCTTAGTATTACTGAAATAAGCTTAAGAACATGACACTATTACTGTTTGCAAACAATTCAATAATTTTCTCGGATCAGAACATAAGAAAGTGTCAAAATATAGCTGAGATTCTAAATAGGCATTGTTTTGCTTTAGGCCAGGCTATTAATATAAACAAATTTAAATGTTACCTACGTAGAAAGTACCCTCCTAGACTTTGACAGAACATGCTAGTTGAATTGCATGTCCCTAAATAGAAAAAAATGGGAATTATTTAGGAATTCCTTGAGATTGGGATGAAGCGGAGAAATAAATATTTGCATGGATATTAGCGAGAATGAATACGAAGTCAGAAGGATGGGAGGGAAAAACCGATTTCAAGGATCGGAAAGGATACCCTCATTCAAGCAGGAGGAGTAAGGCTTGGGGAAGGTGTGACAATGTACACATCCTTTTTGGCTCTGCCCAACCACACTCTTCCCTTCATTCCCATTATTTTTTGTATTCCCTTCTGTTCCTAACCTTGATCGGGATGGAATTCTTAGCTTGCCACTACCAAACAAGAAATGGGAATGAGGTTCTCCCACTTCTTTTTTCAAAGATTTTATTAGATAGTCAGGTTTTGTTTATAAGCTTCCCGAGGCACTGGGTAATTGTACTTCTTAAAGAGCTACGTGGATTTTCAATGTGCCGAATCCACGTAAAATGAAGAGGACGAACATTGGAAATGAGAGTCTTTCTTTTTATTTGGATGTTTAATAAGTGGCCTAGGACACCATTGATGAAACCTCAATATGGAATCCTAATTTCTGTATATATAAATGTACTCAATGATAATATGCACCATCAATATTTTAAAATTTAAATTCTCCATCATGAACCTTGTTTAACAAATGTTCAGGCACATATTGATTAGATTCGTTAGTGGCAACATGCAAAATCTTATCTCCCAAGAGTTACTTATATGCAGGATTGGCTTATTTTGACTTTTTAAAAGTTATTCATCAATTTTTATTGTGACTTACTAGCTTATTTAATTTTTGAAAAAATATAAAAAAAATTATGAAAATGTATTTTATATAATTTGAAAGACTTTTAAGTGATCATTGAATAAATACTATGGCAAATACAACAATAAACTTCAAACTATACTAACTATGACACAAATTGAAATATAGAGAAAGAAAGGGGTGTGGAATTGAGATCATCTCGTGCTCTCTAGATTGGAAGGAAAAGACGGGAATTGAAGAAAAATGACGACTTTCCCTAGAATTTGGCGCAAAAAAGCCACAAACAATCCAAAACATTTTTTGTGTCATTAAAAATAATAAATTTGTCAATTCCCAAACTCATAAAAAAATCCCAAACTTATACCCGTATAACAAATATACTCTTGATAGAATTGAAAGAGAAAGTATACATACCACAGGTGTAAAAAAGTTGGAGTTATTTGTGTGATTTTGTTTGATTTTTTTGACAAAAAAAAAGGTTAAGGATATTTATGTATGATGGGTTTAATTTTGGGTTTTTTATGGCATTGAACCTAGATTGTAAAATTCAAAATTTTTTGTGCGGACTTATCTGTAAAGAGAAATAAGTTACCTACCATTATCTATTAATCAAACATAGTAATCACCTAATTTGTTTTTTATTAATTGTTTTGGGAGGGGATGGCCGGATGGGGGTGGTCTAAGATTCTAGAATCTTTGAGTGTCGGCGTCGCCATCAAGAAGCTGCTAAGACCGCCCTTTTCGGCCCAGGCCACTACGTCATCCCGAAGAGACTCTACAGTGAGAAACCATTAGGCGAGCGGACCCACTCTGTTTTCTCCTCTCTCTCTCTCTCCCTCTCTCCCTCCCCCGTTGAAACAGAGCGGTTTCTCTCCCTGCCTCCGCCGTCGAAACTTCCAGTCGCCCGTTGAAACCTCTGTTTCTCTGCCTGCCTCCGCTGTCGAAAGAGACCCTACAGTGAGAAACCATTAGGCGAGCGTTTCTCTCCCTGCCTCCGCCTTTCGAAAGAGACCGTACAGTGAGAAACCATCACCCGTTGAAACCTCTGTTTCTCTCCCTGCCTCCGCCGTCGAAAGAGACCGTACAGTGAGAAACCATCGCCCGATGAAACCTCTCTTTCTCTCCCTGCCTCCGCCGTCGAAAGAGACCCTACAGTGAGAAACCATTAGGCGAGCGTTTCTCTCCCTGCCTCCGCCTTTCGAAAGAGACCCTACAGTGAGAAACCATCGCCCGTTGAAACCTCTCTTTCTCTCCCTGCCTCTGCCGTCCAAACCTCCAGTCGAAACCGCTCCGCCGCCGACTCCGCCGTCGCCTCCTGTTTTTTTTTTCCCCACAAGAGAGGTACTTTATTCACCTATTAAGTTTGCACTTTAGCATAAGAGAGATATACAGTTCAAGCATATTGTCTTTAAATTTTTCCGAGTTTGCTTAGTTGAGCTTTGTAACGAAAGAGAGAAAAATGTAATAATTTGTTTGGACTTTAGCATAAGAGAGATGTAAAGTTCAAGCATATTGTCTTTAAATTTTTCCGAATTTGCTTAGTTGAGCTTTGTAACGAAAGAGAGAAAAATGTAATAATTTGTTTGGACTTTAGCATAAGAGAGATGTACAGTTCAAGCATATTGTCTTTAAATTTTTCCGAGTTTGCTTAGTTGAGCTTTGTAACGAAAGAGAGAAAAATGTAATAATTTGTTTGGACTTTAGCATAAGAGAGATGTAAAGTTCAAGCATATTGTCTTTAAATTTTTCCGAATTTGCTTAGTTGAGCTTTGTAACGAAAGAGAGAAAAATGTAATAATTTGTTTGGTGGTTTATTCTTAGAGTAGGCTGGTTTTTCTGAGATGGAGAAGGACATGACATATTTCGACATTCTTGGTGTGAGCGTGGATGCTTCTGAGGACGATATTAAGAAGGCGTATTACCTTAAGGTACCTATCACCCGGGTTGGGAGTAAGGTTGTGCGTATATGATGAATTTCTGAAATTTTCGTGTTGTCTTTCAGGCGCGGCAAGTTCATCCAGATAAGAATCCTGGAGATCCAAAAGCAGCAGAAAATTTCCAGGTCAATTTGATTCTTGAGCTTTCTTGGAAAAAAATATATTTTGTTGTACTTATTATGCCCTTGATGTTTGTGTAGATGCTTGGGGAGGCCTATCAAGTCTTGAGTGATCCTCGGAAGCGTGAGGCGTACCTCAAGGGGGGAAAGTCAGGAGTTACTCGGTAAGTTCTTCTCCTGAACAATACTGAGACAGACCATTTTCGCCATGCATACAAGTGCTGACACTTGATTTTCTTGACACCTCGTTTTCTAGCACATGCTTCTTATTGGACAACAAGTACATTCCGAAGTCCATCAAATATCTAAACTCAACTGTTCTATTTAGCATTTTCAGAGATAGTGATCTTGTTTGGATATACAAATATATTCAATGAAATGCATAGCGGTCGCAAAAGGGTTTGTTGTATTTCTTAGCTCTTTTGGGTGTAAAAGTGCTGAAATTGCTTGCCTCCTAGCTGTTTTGAGTACTAGCCTCTAAAAGTTGACAGCTTATACAAAAATTTAAATAATGTTGCTTGTGTGTATAAACTCTGATGAGCAAGTTGTTTCCATTCCTTTTATTCTAGAATTTTTCTCAACATTCATTTGATTTCCATGTTCGTTTATGCCAGATCATGTGAAGAAGGAATTTCATGATTCCTTCTGATTTCTTCCTCGTTCGTTTCTCATGAGAATGAATAAGGAAAAGGAAAAACAAATGTTAGATTTCTTAATTATGTTGTGTTTGTCAGAGACACCATGTTGGACCCCTCAGCTGTGTTTGCCATGCATTTTGGGAGTGACTTGTTCGAGGATTATGTTGGGCAGCTAGAGTTGGTTTCTTCAGCAGGGATTGAAGCTGGAAAAGATTCCCAGGATCCTGTAGTCCGTTCGCAGAATGTTCAAGAAAAAAAGAAGGTACTATTTCTGCTACATAAACACTCCTCTGATAAACTGCATTTATATATTTTTTAATGCTCCCAAAAGTCCATCCACCCGCTGTACTTGTCAGTATATGCAACTTATTTGACCTATTTCTCCATTTCTATGGTGCAGGCGCTGCAAAATGAAAGGGAAGAGAAACTTATAAATATTTTGAAGGATCGCCTTCAGCCTTTTGTTGAAGGTCAAAAAGAAGAATTTGTGAAGTGGGCAAATTTCGAAGCGCTGCACCTCTCTAGATCAGGTAACTCTTCTTCTATCAAATTACCTCTCATGAACGTTTTGGTTGCATACGTGCACGGGTCACTTTATACAATCTTTGAACAAAACGCATAGACCAAATGCTGATAATGATTGATGCAGAAGAGTTTCACAATGCATTGGGCAACATTGAAATGCCATTTCAAAATTTAAGACATCAGATACCATCTACATATTCAAAATCATCTCTTATACATTGTCATAGGATCTAACGTCCACCCTGAGAAAGAGCAGAGGCAAATAAAACAGACTAGATCAAGCACTGGAATTTAACTTTCTAGGAAGATTTTGTAATATCATATCTATTAATGTTGAACTTGTTAAACTTTCCCCCTTGGCCTCTCTTTCTAGCAAACACCTGGCTACTATAGATCTATCTTGTTCACTGAGAAGGTCAGAGAATGATCAGGCTCGGTGTCCTTTGAATTTCGTCATGTATTATTAGTACGAGGTTTAACTTGTGAGAAGCAGCAATTTTTTCTTCTATTACCGGGACTAGAACAAGTCCATAATAAAGTGAAGACTCCTGAAGGTCCTACTGGATGGTATCTTTTACACATGTGAATAGCTGGAGGAAGAACTTGATATGATTCCAAACAGCAACACACCATAGTATTTTTTTTTTTCCTGATGCAGCTCCTGTAGGATGCATGTTGCTTTGTCTATTTTCACAGGACAGAATACATCTCTCCTCTGCCCAATTGAAGGCTTGCTTTTTTTTTTTTAATTCACTCATGATATTTGCATTGACATTGACTATTTGTCTTCTGTAGCTTTTGGAGAACCCATGCTTCATACGATTGGTTATATCTACAGGCGAAAAGCACTTAGAGAACTTGGGAAGGACACAAAATATCTGAAGCTGCCTTTTGTGTTAGAATGGGTGCGAGATAAGGGGCACCGGATAAAAACGCACGTGATGGCAGCTACTGGTATTCTCTCAATAACTTAGGAAATGATGCATGCTGCCATGATCTCTGGGCCTTAAGGTCCTTCCTTTCTTGTGGAACTTCTACTATAGTTGATAAACTCATATCTTCTTGAATGTGTAGGTGCTACATCTTTGATTAATGAACTGGATAAGCTGAAGCAGTTGAATGAAGAGGAAAACAAAAAGGAGGTTCACCCTAAAATTCTTGAAGACAATAAAGATAACCTGCTCAATTTATTCTGGCTACTCAACGTGGTTGACATAGAGTCAACTTTATCACATGTTTGCCATGCGGTGAGTACTAGATCTTCAATAGCTTAACTATATAAGCTCGTGACACCATCCTTGGCCAGCTAATCATGACTGACAATATGTGAAAAGCTGGAACTTTTTGACTTTTAACTTGCATTGCTTAAGAAGTCAACTAAATTTTAAGAACCTCAAGTCGACATATGGACAAAAGGTCATAGTATGCTTAGGTGGATCGTCACTCAGTACCTCGGTGACCGCTGAATCAGTGGAGGAGGGACCACTGTTGAAATTTCAGATTGTTTTCTTCCTATTTCCTGCCAATTTGTTTTATATGCTCGATAGTTTACATATTTTTGTTTCTGATATATTTGAATCGAGCTAGACATCAGTTGCATGTCAGTTGCAATGTTTATTACGAGTTGTGGTTCTGGCTCAGAATGCTTGTATTGTGATGGTGGTTTGAGGGGTGTGCATGATATGTCACATGCTTTCTAGGGGATGCTTGGCCAAAAGCAGACATGAAATTTTAATGACTTTCCAGTATGATAAACAGTAGGACAACATAAGCTGACTCAAACTAGTGTCATTTAATAGGAAAATAATCTAATTGTTCTTTTTGTTGTTTCAGGTTCTTAAAGACAATACTGTTTCCAAGAATGTTCTCAAGCTTCGTGCTAAAGCTTTGAAGAAGCTTGGGACAATCTTTCAAGTGAGTGTCATTTACTTTCAAGAAAAACTGTGTACTTTTACAAGAAGAAATTTTGGGTCTCAATATAGAATTAAATTTCTCCCTTTGTTCTCAGGGTTCTAAGACCGCCTACAGAAGAGAGAACAGCCTGCGAGATGTGGATGACGTTAAAGCAGGCAAGGCTTCAAGTTCATCAAGCTCAAGTGCACCTACCTAAATTCCTCTTAATGTCAAGTTCAGATTGCAGATAGTTGATTGCAATTCGTACAGATAGTTTATTGCAATTCGTACTCTTTTTCACATGGCAACATCGATTGGAGCTTTACAAGGCCACATGGTTGGAGACAAATTTAGCTATTTATGCTACCCCATGGAGCAGTTCTCGGTCCCACTTGATAGGGGTCTTCTGTCTAAACTAAGGCCAAGTAAACTCATTGAGTTCAATTCTACGATTCAATTTTCCTATTCTCTATCTGTCATTTTTTTCTTTTGATCGTGACTTTACGGTTGAATGTGCATGATAATAGCCAAGTGAAAAGCCTCACGGAGTAATTCGAAATAGAAAGACCCCTTTCGCCTCTACTCAATCCGCGACGAGGGCATCTGTCCAACGGAAAAACATATGCACCAACCGCATCAAACGGCACCACAACTTTTCCGATTTAACTAAAGGAGCCATTTCACGAAATATTCTATGAAGCTTAGCGCCGAATGGTTTCTGGTCAGCAAGTTGAGGATTATATTTTAACCATTTAAAACTCATATTCCTAGCTGGTTCAACTAAAACGAAACTCTCAAGTAATGTTCTAAATAAGATGGATAGGCTCAACTGCAAATTGCTGCTATTTCACATAGAAGAAAAAGAAAATCACGTGCAACTTTATTTTCGTCAAACTGATCATGATAATGTGCAGAAAAGATTACCTTGCTAGTGAGATCAAATTCAAGTTCGATTATAGATGAGACATTTAATATTACAAATCTCGCTCCTTAACAATTCTTTGCTCTCTTTGCTTTAAGGTTAATCCTAAAATATACAAACTTAGCATCGCGCGCGCCTTGTGCTAATCTCACGTTGCTCTTGCTTCCACACAGATTTGCTTGACTCGGAATGGGGACATCCAACCTCCACAACCAAACACGAGATAAAAGGTAGAAGCATCTGTCTACTTCTTTTTTAATCAAATTTTATGAATTTTAATCAATACAATCAGTATTTAAAGCTGTTAATTTAAAATCACTTTATTTAAGGAAAAAAATTAAAATAATGTATTAATTATTGCGTACACGTACCTATTCAAATCGAATGAAGTTGATATTAGGTACTATTATGTATAAGCCTAATTAACTTCCCTTCGTATATATTATGAAACACGATGGGTTCATCTATGTGGTGAAATAATTTTTTCTATCATATACCTTTTATTCAATTACATTAAGGAAAGCCATATTCGAACATTAAAAAGAAGAAGGAAAATGACATTATCTATTTTTTAACCAAATCGCAACGTAATCTTTTCTAGTTTAATTATTTCATAGCAAAGCTGAGAAGATTACCGGATGCCCATAAGGAATGTCGTAATTTGATTTGTAAAGCTTAAAGGGACTTACATATTAATCCCGATATTGATTTAAGGCCCGTTCGGTTCGACTTTTGGGTAATGCATTTGCAAAAATGCAAATACCTTGGGGTGAAGGGGGTTTTCCGAAATGCAAATAATGTTTGATAAAATTTGCATTGAGAAACAACTTTGGCTAAAATATGATTTGGTAAAATTTGCATTTGTAAATGACTTTTATTAAATTAAAAAAAAAATAAAAAAAAAATATTTGTATATTTTTTTTGAAGATCGCCCATCTGACCGCTGGATCTAGTGGTCGGACCGCCAGATTTGGCGGTCGAATGGCCAGATCTGACTCTCGGACGGTCGCCGAGGTAGGACGACCCCGGGCGATGGCCGCCTAATATTGCAACCAAATCCAAAGAAAATGGGACTTGGCCATTAATAAAAAGTTTATATCGAAACTCGATATATGTTCGACCTATGAACGTCATCTTTTCATTTTCTCAATTATATACACCCGGATTGATTCGTTCTTATAAAGTGAAAAATATAAAAAGCACACATCACTTTTGAATCAATGATAATTTACGTGCCTCTATTTTTGTAAATACCCTTTATACACTTATATACTCATGGCGATACCCACCCCTAGGGATCCACATCCAGTCAGCATGGAGACAGACAGATTGGCGTGTAATGGCGTGTCACGGAAGATGGTCCATATACACATTAAAATAAATATGTAACGAATTAAATTTCACACGTGGTCCTGTGTTTTTGCTTTTCTCTCTTTTCTCCTAAACAATACAATAAAAGGACCCACTGGAAAATGCAGACGCATTTCTTCTCTTCGATCGAGATCTGATTTGTTGCCCCATCACTTAAAGAGCGCAACCTTTTCGTCCTCTCTCCCTCTCGGTATGATACGCTCTTATTAATTCCATGGAACCCACCCCTAGCGATCCACATCCTGTCAGAGCATGGAGACAGACAGATTGAGGGCGGTGATTTTCGAGGCTGCGGGGAGGGGCTCCATCACGACCGTCGAAAGTGAACCGGCGGGTGGAGTGGCGCCGCCACGTGGCCTTGCTTTCCCCTCGTCGCGTGCCCCAAGTCTGTCCTATCCCATCAACGTGACGAAAGAGAAAAAGCAGAGGTCATGGCGCGGAGAGAAGAACGGGAAGGTACGATTTTTTCTCGGTACTTCCTCGTGCGCAGGGGGAACGCACCGATAAGACAGCCCTAAAAGACCCTAAAAACTGCTCGTTTCAACCAATGGGAAAATTGTTGTCAAAAAAAAAAAAAAAAAACCAAAGGGAAAATTTTCTGACCCCATTTAAAAAAATGTGCAATAATCGATCATATAAAAAAGAAATTATTTATAGGAAAAGAGCCGGAGTAATGGGAATAGATATTTAGAAGTCATCTGTGATTAACCGTGATATAAGTGATCACTAAGCGAAAGCGAATTTGGAATGGATCTTACAATTGTGCTTAATTCCTCGGTCAAACTTATTCGTCCTAGCGCGCACAAATTTTGTGTGGAATGATATTTGAAAAAGATGAGGCAGAGGCACCTTTCAGGTGGACTTCACGGATCAAATCAATAATTAAATTGAGGCAATCAAAAATGCCCTGTCTAAATCTCATCAAAGCAATTAGACAACAAATCTAAGGAATGATACTAATTAAGAGAAACGGTAATCAGACTTGCATTCCTCGTAAGGTTAACTAAAATAACTTTTTTTCTTTTAAGGTATTTTTGTTTAAAATAAAACTGTTATCAGGAAAGTTTTTTTTTTTTTTTATCATTCTCGATATTTGAATAACGGAAAACTGATCTATTAATGGTAAATATTTTTCATGGATTGAAAAAATCAAGCTTATATTAAAAAAAAATCTTTCCTTTCTATTAAGAAGAATATAATTTTCATAAATTATCATATAAATGAAAATTAATTATTTTTCATGAAAATAATTTCCATGAAAAATATTTTCCTTCATTATGAAATTTTCAATGAAAAATGGGAGAAAACATCATGAAAAAGGAAATTACCTTATGAGAAATCATTTTTCAAAAAAATAGTTATTTTTCTTTTGTTTGGTCATACATGAATGAAAATGTTTTTGTATTTGGATTTCACTTGGGAATAACCAAACGCCATCTCTTTACTCATATGACTTCTATGCATTTACAATACGTCGAGCTTGTTATTGATTGGCGGTATATTTATAATTTTTTGGTAATGTCGACAAAGAGGTGTAATCAGATAATTTAAATTTTCACTAATTTAACGAGGCAAGTTCTAGAGGAGACTGTCACAATGCAGGTAAAATCGAAAAAATTCGCATTCAAATGGACAAATTGTTGTCGGGCAATTTACTAGACAGGCACCTTTCGTATCCTTCATTTTAATGGGGAAAAAGCTAGGCACACGGTGAATTTTTTGGGCGGAATTCAAGATCACAATCCCAAAATTGCCCCTCCGATGCTGCAGAACATTCCAGAACTCCCAGGGCGTAGGGGCAATTTCTTCAAAAATTAAGAAGTTAAAATTTTTAGCTTTTGATTTTTTCTTCAAATTAATTTCTGAAATAAAAATCTATTCCAGAAATAGAAAAATCAAATTGCATTATGAAACGGATCTGTTCCAAATCGAATGCATTCAGGGAACGAGAGAAACGAAGAAATAGATAAGTAGAAATTTTATCATGCACGGCCCTAAAAGGCCCACGTTCCGACGCGTTGTCTTGGGAAACTGCATTTTCTCCTGGGGGGACGCCATGTCACGCCCCTCCTCCAATGGAACAAAAAAAACTCACGGAATTGGGGATGGCATCTATTATTTTCCTTGTACCATTAGTAATGCGACATTCGTTGATTCTATCCGAGGTGAAGTGCGGGATATGTTTTGCCAAGAGGTCGGTTCATGTTAAAAAACATTTGATGGATTCGGTGACTATCCAAAAGCATTAATTTGTAGCGCGTTTGGTTATGCTCCAATTTTTCTATTTCTTTATTTTCTTATTCTTCAAAATAAAAATAAAATATAAATTTTTGTAATTTTTCCATTATTAAGAACATATTTGAAACAAAAATAAAAAATAATTTTTTTCTTTTGTCCCAAAGAATAAAAATAAAAACAAAATCAATTTCTCATCCCTTTACCTCCTGCATCACGGGACGTCTCTCTCTCTTTCTTCTCTCCTCTCTCAGTCTCGTAAAATTTCTCTCTCATGAAAGTTGTCCTCCTCCTTCTTGCTTTAATCAACTGACGGTCGCTGGAGACGATGGAGTCGCCAACACCTTTCCTCCTCCGTCGCCACAACAAGTCCTAAGAGACGGTAGGAAAAATATTATAAATAAAATAGCAAGGCATCTCAAAGATTCCATGACTTTATATTTTCGACTTTTTTAATGTTGTTTATTAGTACTTGGCAACAATTCTATTAATCGTATTAAGATCATTAATTTCTGTATTATTATATATTCTCATTCTATTTATTAGGCCTTGCCACTCTAATAATTAGCTAATGACGGTATTTTTTTAAAAATTTAAAAAGCTTGAGTTTATAATTCCAATTCTACCTTCCTCTTTCAAAAACTTTATAAATCAACTATAACTGACATTTTATAAATTAAATGAAAAAATTGGGAATAAATTGTTTTTGGGAATAGAAATTTTTAAAGTCATACTAAATGTTTTCTGTTCTTTTTTGTTTTAGAAATATAAATTTTGTATAGTTACCATATTTTGGTCTTCTTAGTGAATTCTGAGCTTGTGGCGGTAGCCAAGGTTATTTAAAGGGATGACCAAGTAAAGATATCAAATGGCTTCGTGAACACGTGGAAGAAACCAAAGTTTCAAGTCCAGGTTGCTTAGCTCAACTCATAACACAATCTGCAGCAGTTCTCTGCTCACAAGGAATTGAGTTCTTTCAATTTTAGATGAACAATAGTTAATTTAGAGCACAAATGATAGTTTTGTATTGTCATGGAACTTCAGGTGTACAATTACTTTCGTGAATATATACCATCATTCTTTGTCGGTGGCCAATGTAATATCGATTTGAAAAGACTAATCGCGCGATACTTCTCGCTTACCTTCCTGGAACTCTTCCTCATGCAAGTCGCATAGATCTCCTGCCTTACTATTTGTTTCATCGATGGCACGAATGTTTCTTCAAACAAGCACCAAAATTATGTTCATGTTCACTTGGATTTCAACTCCACTCGTCCAAACTCATCCAAACTTGAACTTGCTTAGGAATAAATGTACCAGGTCCCTCGTGAGATGACGGGCTTGGGCAAGGTTTTACTGGCCTCATGTTGGGTCTTGCCCTGCCTCACCGTCAAGCCTAATAACTCTAACCCGTGCTTGGCCTGTTTATTGATTTGGTCTAGTATAGTCTATGCAGAAAAAAATGGCTCTAGTTAAGACCTTGATAATTGATTCATAATGCTCTGATTTTGTTCATATGCAAGTATATTTGTAGTCTGCGATGGAGATTGGTCCCTAAAGAAATCTTTTGTATGCTTTTAGTGAAGTTGCACCAAATTGGACTGAGCTCATGTAGATCAGAGAAAAAGCATGCAACCGAAGCTTCAAAACTGACATCTCCTCATAAGCGTATGAAACTTTTAGATAGGACATGATTTCACCAATCTCATTCATAAATATATAGATTCGCAGCAGCACACCCATCAGGTGAAAAAAGAAAAAGAAATCGTGACACCCGGCAAGAAAGCACCGATCAAAACATGCAAACGTGGAAATTTTGCGACTTTCACTTACAAGATGCCCCTAGTTCTTTACAGTGGTCACATGCTTCAACAGAATCTGCACGACATCCTGAGATACTCTCGTGGCCTCCGTCTTCAGGTGTGCAATTTTGCTTCCATTTCTTGCTCGAGCCGCTTGACATTAGTGCCAGAATCTCCACTACTCTGCGTGATTGGCAGACCTGGAAATGGAGAGAGTTATTAATCAGTACAGACCAGCCTACTCCAAGCAAGTAGCAATCGAATATCATTTTGTTGTCCTCTGATGGCTTCCTTGGGTGCTGAAGTTTTCACAAAAGTACGTCAAAAGGAACAACTACAATTTACTTTGAATTAGCACTCACTACTATTAAAAGGATTTTGCTTCTTACTGCAGCAAACTCATGACTTCAGTAAGCCATTCGAAAAATGAACTTCAAAGGGTATATGAAGATTCCGGCAAGCACATAGTTTTGGGGGAAACTTAATGAGACAATAGAGATTGAAAAGAACATTGTATCACTTATCAGGAGAATTTGAACTGAGTTAACTCTGCATCATACTAGTGGCAGCAAACAATGAATTGAAAATTGCCACCTCAGAAACGAAAACTTGGAAACTTATGACTGAAGAAGCAAATACAAATAGCAATATTTTAATTTAAGACACTAGAACGAAATGATTACTATAGAGGCGAAGAAACATAATAAAAGGGCTGAGAACAATCGAAGACACATGAAGATCAACACAATGATTTGACAAATTGTCCCTCTATTCATGAATCTCTTTGATATTGTCTCGCTCAAAACCCAAATCTTTTTATCATTAAAAAGAGTGGAAAGGGGCGACCAAAACTGGCAACTCCTGGCTAGATTATAGGAGCTCCACAGCCATTACAGAATGAGGCTACTCCTCATTTCGAGCAAGCTTGTCACCATCACCCTAGCATGGTGATAGTGGGAGTAGACTCAGGATTATCTTACGCCATGGCACTGCCCAACCTACGTTACAGACAAACCGAGGCTTCTTTGAAGCCAAGGAGTGACCAGGGGATTGGAACCATTGACCGGTAGTGAAAACAAGGAAAATATAATCGGTTGGCTAATTTTTAGTGCGAAATCATCATTTAATTCCTGTAAATGTCCTCAAGCCGCCATATCCCGGAATTGCTCATTGATATCGCTAGAACCAAGAAAAAAGACGGGAAACGTCGACACAATTGTAATGGGACGCATCAACGTGAAAAGGCCAGGAATTTTTGCTGACACATAACTGAAAAACCTCTAAAGCATTGAGCAACTCCTACATGACCGATCACAATTACAGATCCAACCCCCAAAGCCTTCAATAAGCTATAGCGGAAGAACCCAGTTCAGTTACCAACATATTGTGACTAACGTTACGCAAAAAGAATTAAAGAATTACTTTTCCAATTGAATAAGAGCAAACCCAACAGATAAATTTACCTTATATCACAGATACTTCGAATGTGAATCATGTGTTCAAGCATGAAGCGACCCGGATCCAGAGTTTAACAAAGATCTAAGATTGGAAGGTCGATTAACAAACAGACAACTGGAAATAATGACAGGATTGGATACTCTGTCATGCCGCCAAAGGCCTAGGTGATCCCGAGGATTCCGATGCCGCAAGCCTTTTTGGGGTCGGTTTGGCTATTGTACCAGATCACAATCAGCAGCGTGATGTAAAGGAAGAGGAGGGCGGCAATGAACTCAGCGATGAGCACTTGCCCAGCTCCATCGGCCATTGGGTCTATCAATGGCGCTGGCAGTGGGCTGTGGTAGTCCTTGGCCGAGAATGAGCCATGCTCCCCCACTTCCTTCGTTTTACTTCAAGCAAAACGAGATTTCTCTTTTTCTGATTGTTGATCCCATGAAGTGTATTCTACTACAAATTGCGCCCCGAAAACGCCAATCAACCATCTTTTTGTTGCGTTTCGGTTTCCCACACCGACCCTACTAAGAATCCACCGGATTGAATGTCCTCGAGACAGCTTTGCACCAAGAATCCACCTTCTTCTTCCTCAGCTCCAAATTGGACAAATCAATGTTCAAAACCTGTTTAAAAGCATTGAAGAGTGAAAATAGATTCTCTTTTTATGATGTAATAAATAGAAATGCCAAGTTTCAAAACATAATTAATTACGTCTTATAAAATGTCTAGGGATACATTCAAAATCCTTAAAAAATAATTCATCTAATTCAATTTAGTCTTTAGGGTTAATACCACAAGAAACTTCAAATTATAACTATTGTGACAGAAAATGCCCCAAACTTTGTATCATTAAAAATCCTCAACTTACCCATTGTGACACAAATGCCCTATAAAAAAAACCCTCAAACTTATGCCAGGATGGAGTTGAAATAAATGATATATATACCACATTTATAAGTTTAAATATTTTTATAAAAAAAATAAAATTAGAGTAACTATGTCACAATTATGATTTTTTTGTGACACAAAATAAATATTAAAGTATTTGTGTCATAACTAGTATAGTTTGAAATTTTTTGTTACATTTGTCATAGTATTAATTCAACAATTACTTAAAAGTCTTTCAAATTATATAAATTATATATTTTTTTAAATTAAATTAGCTAGTAAGTCTCAATGAAAACTGATCAATAGCTTTTACAAAGTCAAAATAAGCCTATCAGTATCTTGGGAATATTCTTTAAGAAGAGGTTACCATACAACCTTTGGATTAGGAACAACTAACAAGTATCAACAAATAATCAGAAAACGACAATTTCATTCGCCTGATGACAGTGCTTCGTGCGCTTCGTGTCTTATCTACATTGAATGATGGGATTGTTCTCGCGCAAAGGAACATGAGCAGTTGTCGCTTGCAACGGGTGAAAAATAGCCGCGGTCTAGGATGACGTCAGCTAGGGCTGCGCACGTCTTTTGTCGGTATCGAAGGGGGAAAGCGTCCAAGTACTTTCCCACGAATTTCGCCTAATATTTACCCAATCTGATGAACCATTCAAATAATTTAAACATAGAAAAATGATATAAATAATTTCTAAATTTTAGATTAATGTATAATGAAGTTATGAATTTTTAATTTATTTAAAATGATTTCTAAATAGTAGACAATGCGCAATATTACCTTTATAATTTTAAGTGGAGCCAAACCTCTTTTTCAATGGAGGATTTCTAATAAAAGTTACTCCGTAATTAAGTCATCAACAAAGATAGGGCTCGTATTTTTTTATAATTATACAATGCCATGTTCAGGGGAAAATGAACATTGGGATAAAAATGCCTAAAATTTAAAGTCTACTCATTTCCCTTCTCATAAAAATTCCATTTCTATAGATATATATTTCTTTTTCTAACTTCCATTTAAACTTTCATCTTTTTCTCCTAAATATAACATAACTCAGCTTCAAAAGTCCAACTAAAAACTTCAATTAATGGGTAGATTGAGACCATGTATATAGAAAAAAATATATAAATCCTGTAAACAAGCAATACGAGGAACTTTAACATTCCCTTACGTGTAAGCTCATGTAAAATTTAATGAAAGGGGCCATACATCCGTAAATATACTGATGCCATGTTCTGAAGTTACACTTGAAAGTTTAAACTACTAGATAAAATAAGATCACACATAAATGAAGAACACATAAATCTCATATATGAGTGATGTAGGATGTATTGACAATTTGGGTAATGTGCCTTTCCTTTTCCGTTCTGGAGAGAGCACTACCATCAGGTCACTTCCCTATCATTGCCACGACACATGAATTCACTGGTTTTAGCAAAGTAGAGAACAATTCAAAACAAACAATCACGCACATTGTGAAATAGGAAATACATGGAATCTACTATACTCAAACTTATAGATGTCCTAAAACAATAAGGCTTTAGGTAGCAAGTGCACATCTTTTAATCATCACATGTAATTATGATTAATGAAAGACTTCAATCAACATTGGTTGGTTCTTTCCCTATCTAAAAATAGTCAGTGTCGTTGTTCGCCCAAATGTAATATATGCGTTGGCTATTTGAAAATCATTTTTACGTATGAATTAATGCCTCGGTATTAATAATCAAGTTGAGTAATACTTTTCAAGCAAAGAAGGCACACGATATCACTTGTTTTTACTAACTATCTATGAAAACACATGGACTTCACTATTAATATTTGAGTACGGAAAGTTGGGCCATTCTTTTACATGACAAGTATGTTTCCCTACGTTTTATTGTAAAATTATCATATGGTCTACTCTAGGGAGCGGAATTAATTAATAAATGCGAGTCTTTTTTGTCCGTTCATAATAATGTTGATGACTCTAATGAAGGTATGTATGACCTAATCTTTTGCCTCGAATGGAAATCTTAGTGAAAGTCTTCAGAATAACGGGGTTTTAGGTAGTACTCAGCCGTTGGATTGTGCAATCTAGGGCTGACACAAGTTCGGACGGCGAGATGCGATTTGTTCCTTTCCTTAATGGCTCTCATAATCCTTAAACGAGCATAATTCCTGTTTACTTCTGGAGTAATCATTTCCTTATTGTGCACGTGTTTGGTAAGTCAACTTAGCAGGTATCTAATCCACCTATGGCGACAAAGTGGTGATCTTTCTCCACTTGAAAAATGGATATTTTCACTATTACCCTTGAGGAAGTTTTGGGAGGATCCAAAATGAAATTTTTTTATGGTGAAAGCCTAAAATGAGTAATGAAAGTATGGAACGCCCATGTAAGCAGAAAGTTCCAAGGTAAAATTGCCTATTTTAAATGTGGTCACACTCGAGTTGTGAGTACATCTAAGATAAGCAATTGGTGTAAGGAAATTTGAAGAAGATGGGATAGAAAAAATGCGAATATGGCTTTGGTTTTGATGCATGTGATTGCTTATCTAAAGTTAATTATTGCCCCTGCTATGACACATTTAGGAATTCGAGTTGAACATTTAGTTGCTAATAGATTATTTGCCTTTAGAAGTGAGTAAAACTATTATGTGCATGCCTCCATGATAAATTCCATTCGCCTGTATACAATGAGTACTCAAACACTATGTTTTTGTGACTATTTGTATTTCTGCTGCAAGAACATTAACATAATCAAAGGATTTGCCTCTAGATGATATAAGATCAGGTCGGCAGCTACTTATAAAAGATCTTTTAAAATAACTGATATATCAAATTACCAAATAACTAACATTTGTGATAGTCGTTTTTTTTTTTTTTTTATTGGGTGACATTTTATCTATTCATTGAATTAAATGGCTTGAATGAAACTCACATTTCGTGGAGACAATAAGGGTGCGTTTGGTAACATTTGTTTAAAAATTGTTCTAGGGAATAAAAATAGAAAAAGTGTTTGTTCGGGGAACAATTTTTGAACAAAAAAAAGGGGTTTGGTAAACTTGTTCAGGAATAAAAAATGAACAGAAACAAGTTTGGTAAATTTGTATTTTTTTTATTTCTTTTAATTTTTTAATATTTTTATTTTTATTTTCTTTCTTTTTTTCTTTTTTTTTTTCTTCTTTTGGTGGGTTGCCGGCCTCGGCCATGGCTGCGATCGGCCGACGAGGGCCGGCGGCCACGCCCAGCCACGGCGAGGCTCGCCGGCCCCCGGCGAGGCTTGGCCTCGCCTTGGCCGGGCGAGCTCGAGCTTGCCTAGCCTTGCCTCGAGGCTGGCGAGCTCGGGCTCGCCCGGATCCGGCGAGCCCGAGCTCGCCTAGCCACCGGCAAGGCTCGGCCTCACCGAGCCACCGCCGGGCGACGCCGGCCTAGAGGTGGCCCGGCCAGTGAGCCTCGTAGGTGGCGGGACGAGCTCGGGCTCGCCGGATTTGGGCGAGCTCGAGCTCGCCGGCCCAAGGCGAGGCCTCGCAGGGGGGGGCGACGCTCGGCCTCGCAGGGGGCCGGCGGACGCTTTGGCGGGTCGCCGGCCCTCGACGGCATCGCGACCCTCAACGGCCGGTCGCCGGCCATGGCCGAGGTCGGCGACCGGCCAAAAGAAAAAAAGAAAGAGAAAAGAAGAAGAAAAGAAGAAGAAAAAGAAGAAGAAACGAAGTGTTTCTAAATTTTGTTCCGAAACAAGAAACAAAAAAAAAGTTGTTTCTTGTTTCATTCCAGATGTGTTTGGGAATAAAAAAATAATTTTGGAACAAAAACGCACACAAACGCGTTTCTATTCCTTTTTTGTTCCCAAGAACAAAAAAACAAAAAAGTTGTTTAAAAACAGAAAAAAGAAACGAAAACAAACGGGCCCTAAACAATTCCATCGCTGGGGAAAAAAAAAAAAAAAGAAGATGATAAAACACGAAATTGGCCTTTCAGAATTGAACTGGAGCTATCTTTTCCTCTAATGTGTCTGCTAACGTGATAGTTTCCACACAAAAAAAGAAGCAAATAATCACGTCCTCATAGATAGACAGTATAAATAATGTCTTTTCAACCCTCCTTAGCACAAGGGAAACTTTAATTACACCGCAATCGAGAGCTGCTTTTCTTCAACAGGACATGCTCATGCCAGTGAACGCCTCGTGTGAAGGATGCCTCCAAGCTCACCTTCCTCGCCGACTACTAAACAAAGGCGAGAGAGACAATTATTGTGAAATTATTGTAGTCACAATCCTCTATCCAAATTACTAATCTAGAATCATTCCATCAAAACCCTAACCCTCCTTCTGAGTCTATCCGATCACCATTATGTAGGTGAAGGTTAAATTAATCATGAAACAAATGGACAGTTTGATATCCCTCGTTTCCTTCACTTCCTCTTTCTTTCTTTTTTTTTGGGTCGAACAGTTCCTCTTTCTATTTATGAAGTGAATTCTGATAATTAAACCTTATGGGGACCTATATAATGAAAATATATTGAATACTATGATGATTTTTTTGTCAAGAAAACAGCATTGTTGGATAATTGATAATACAAAATCATTGTTACGATGTTAATCCAATAATACGTGTGTGTCGATACATGGCACCATCTGAATTCAGTTATAGGGAGAGAGATTGAGGATTTTGAGACAATTGTTTTCTGCAATAAACCATTGAATCATAGGATGTCTAATTATACAAAATCGATGAAGTTTCTTGCTGCAGATTTAATTTCAAAATCAATAATCAAATCAATTTGTTACAGGCAAAATTGACTCGTAGTCGAGAGAGTTGGCAAAGTCTTGCACATTTCTCAACAATAAAATGGAGATTTGATGATTATGCACACAAAAATTGCTAGAACAAGACCAAAAAACCAAAAAGGTTGCTGTTTCAGGAGATGCTACTCTTGGTGTTTGTATCCTCTTCCCTGCTTTGAGCTGATCCAATGTCAATTAAGCTATCATACTACTGTGGGTCTAGTTCTCATCTCTGTAACAAGTCCTCTAAATCTATAGTTGCTTGATCGGTTGCATAGATTATCATCTTTTTTATCTGTTTCACAAAGAGATCGAAGAAGGGTGAGAAATAGCTGAATCACCAAAAAGCAAAAGATGCCACGGCCAAACATATAAGGTAATATTGTGTGTTGCCTCAAGTTTGTCCTCTTTGACTTTATGATTCCTTGGAAGTTGTCTAAACTCCCCAGTCAAACAGAGGCACTGGTGGATATTCTTGGGAGAGACAAAGTCGGTGGCAACTTTTGTGCATGACTACATAAAGAATGATGATAAAGGCCAACAATTTAGAGGACTTACAATTCAAGGTGACGGTACAGGTAAAAGAGGTAAAGAAATAATTTATTCACCTTCAAATTTCTGACTTGGTGGGGACATCCGGCGGGAATAAAAACTGCTTCGCCTAAGTGTTGTTCGGATGTCCATGGTTCAATTCCTACACATTTTCAAAAGTTACGTTCGACCATTGCATTAGAGGAAAAATTCATCGGTTTCAACATAAGCTAACCAAATTCCTCCTTCAACTTCCTATTGTGCTCCAAAGTAAGATAAAACGATTGGTCATGGATCGGATGAATGACCTGAGCATCGAGGGAGTATCAGATCCAGGAACGTAGCTTACATAAATGTGCCAACAACAAGAGCAATATAATTGTGCTGGGAAAAATTCACCTCTTTAACTGGAGCATAGTATGTATGCCTCAATTCGTTATGGTGCTTGCGAAGATATGCCTCCAAATCGGGGATGTCCTCTCTCCAGAAAATGTCACACAACGCACTGCCTCTTTGATTGATTTCTTGGTCGGAATAGAGATCATTTCTGCATTGGTCTTCTTCTTTTCCCCAGCATGCCTCACGGCCATTGAGGCCTTCAAGACCCAGATCTTGGCATCCTCTTGCATCTAGATTAACCTCTTCATGTGCTTGACATTGAAGTTCCTTCACATCAGGTGCTTTGTGCTTCTCTTTCAACGTTTTCACTGCAGATTGCTGCTCTTCACGTAAGGACACCTCTGCTGTGTGGATAAGGATATTCACCTGCCAGGCGGGTAAAAAGGGTGGGAAGTCAACACAACGCATGCAAGAGGTGTGTCTGATCATGACAGATAGTTATTTGCATGCCATCACCTCATTCCTAATAAATGCAATGCATCTTCACAACTAAGCTGTGCCATCAACTGCCTAACCAATGTAGTACGTTCTAATTTTGGTGGATGCCACTTGGAAATCTCCGTCATATCTGGAAAGAAGCTATTACTGTACTAGACAATAGCAACAACTTTCACCTCTAGATCATGCTTATGGCGACACATTTTCTCTACTGTTTTGTCGAACACTTTCATTCATGCTTTTCTTATAAATGTTCCATGCTTGGTAATAAAGTCATGATGATAATGAAACATTCAGTGATTCACAGAGAGAGAATCGGAGATAGGAACTGGTGGCAGAGGAACATCTTCTCCGGAAAGGATGCTCGCCTGAAGAGGATCCTGTTCGCATAACAGAAGGAGCAGAGACGCCCGTCGGTTTTTGGAGTGAGCGACAGAGAGTGCGTGAGGGGCTCAGCTGGTTTTTGGAGAGAGCAGTAGCAAAGTTGGGCTAGAAAGCGAGAACTAGAGAGAAGAAGTTCACCTGGTGTTTGGGCGAAGGCAAATCTGATTGCCGAGAGAGGCAGAGAGAGAGAGAGAGAGAGAGAGAGAGAGAGGAGAGACAGACAGACAGACAGACAGAGAAGCGGGGAGAAATGGTGCAGCGTCTCGCGTACGGGAAGCGGCATAGCTACGCCACCCAAGTCCAACCAGCACAGGGTTGTGTACTGGACCGCGAAGAAGAAGAAAGCCAGAGGCTCCAAATGTCCCCTCACTTGGCAACATAATTCAAAGGATTCCTCATCTGAGATCTGCTGAACACAATAGATCTCGATTATCAAGAAACCGTCGTACTGTGAACCGTCGTCTACGACCCCGTATTCTCCGCCCAGTCACATTTTGGATCTGTCGATGTTGCTGGCTCCCATCGTGTCGCCAACCACCTCAGCGAATCTCAATCTTCTCGGTATTCCTGCACCTTCCCCGGAGCCTTCATTGCCGAGACAAGTTGGTTCACGAAGTTTGCCACATCTGACCATTTCCTTGCAGGAACAACGACACAAGCCCAGCAACTCTTAATTATTTTGTCCGATCAGCAAAGTCGGCGCTTTTCCTCGTATTGACATGCAGCCCGGCGTTCGTTGACTACACTATTTCACGATTGACAAGCAACCATCCAGCCAGCCATCCTCCCGATCCAGGTAAATCCCCTCGTTCAAGCTCTGTTCTGTTCTGTCCTAGCAACATGATATTACCGAATTGAATCATTGGACTTTCGAATGGATCAAGCGAAGTCGAGTTATGCCCATGACATATCCGTGATAGTTTGGATTTTAATATGCCATGTTTGGACTAACGAATGTTGTAAATCTAAGTCTGAAGCTCATGTCCTTCAATGCGTGCCATCTGTTCGACGTATTGTCCGATTGAAATATGTAATAATCAAGAACACCGAACTCTAATGGAAAGTTTCAAGTGAACCCCGATGATCTAAGACTGAGTTGACACGAAATATGTTTATCCATGCCTTATACATAAAATTGCATCGAATCTCTCTCTGGAACACATCGTTTAGATCGCACATCAGTTGCTCGATAAAATGCTTGAGAGAAGGCCGAAACTCATTTATTGTTGAATCTTAAGATCAATTTGCCTTTGCTTCTGTATAGGTTTTTTTTTTTTTTTTTTTTTTTTTTTTTTTGTCAAAACGGAATATTTTATTTATATCATGGCGGAAAACCGCGAAAGCCCACTACCGGGGCATCAACACATAAAAGAGCCCAAAAGCCTGAGGGAGGGGAGGCCCGCCAATTCGGGGGAAGAGTCTTCAAGCGATGGTGGCGTGCGGCCCAGTCCGCGACTGAGTTGGCTGAGCGTGGACAGTGAGCTAGGCCCACTTGCGGCATCTGCTGGAGTAGTAAACGACATTCTAGCAACGCCCCACGTGCCTGTAAGTCAGTTTGATGTTCGCGCTTCAAGTTGTCAACCAAGAGTTTGCTATCAGTCTCTACAACAGCTTCCTCAAGTGCTTTCTCCTTCAGAAATTTTAGGGCTTCGAGAATCGCTAGGGTTTCAACCTGCAGAATCGATTTTGCCCAGACCGTCTTCGTGAGTCCGTCTAAGAGAGTGCCGGAGGAGTCCCGAACAACACAGGCCACCGCTCCCTCCGTCGATCCTTCTCCCAGCGACCCGTCGACGTTCGGTTTGAGGCAGCCGGTCTTCGAAGCTCGCCAGGCAGGTGGGTTCTTCGGTTCGTCAGTTTTCTCAGCTGGTTCGTCTCCACATCCCCATTTTTGGTAGCCGTTTTGCTGAGATCTTGCTAGATCTATTACTTTGCAGACCTCTGGTTTTGTTCCTCGAAAGATAAAATTGTTGCGCTCCTTCCATACCTGCCACAGGATGTTGCCAATTGTTTCCAGAGAAGGGAGGTGCGGCTTCTTGCTTGTGAATTTGACCAACCAGTCATCTATTCGTGTAACTTGTTGTGCATCAATTTGCAGGTTAGTTTCCTGGCAATTCCATACTCTAGCAACCCACGGACAGAGGAGAAGGGTGTGTTCGACCGTTTCCACTTTGGCTTTGCAGAGATCACACAGCGGGTCAGGTAAGATCTTTCGTTTCCACAGATTTTCCTTGGTTGGGAGAGCGTTTTGACAAGCATGCCATGCAAATAATTTCACTTTTGGGCTAGTTTTCATATTCCAAATTGCATTCCATAAAGCTGTTGGAGTTTGATATGAAGAGGAAGGGTGCTCGGTTGCTCTGTTTTCTGTGGTGGTGTCTCTTAGCAAGTTATAACCGTTCTTGACTGTAAATGACCCATGTTTTGTGCCCATCCATAATAATTCATCACTGAAAAAAGGACCGTTTATTGGTATTGCCAGGATTTCCTGTGTAATTTGATCATCAAAGAGATTTCGTAGCAGCGGTTCATTCCACTTTTGAGTCCCCGATAGGATTAGCTCTGATACTTTCTAAGGGTCAATTCTGTTTGCCGGCCCTCCTATTAAGCCTTTTTTCAGCCATTTGTCTGTTCTGATATTAACAGATTCTCCATTTCCTATCGACCATCTGACGGAATCTGCAATAGCCTCTCTTCCAATAAGCAAACTTTTCCATCCCCATGAGGGATTACAACCAGTAGTAGCATGCCAGAGATCTGAACGATTGAAATACAGCCCTTTCAGTAGTTTACTCCATAGCGCATTTGGATTTTTAACCATCCTCCAAGCTTACTTCCCCAATAAGGCTTTATTAACAGTGAGTAAATCTCTGAAGCCCATTCCTCCTCTATCTTTCCTCATCTTCATGATTTCCCATCGTTTCAAATGCAGACCAGCCTTTGAATCATTGTTTTTCCACCAGAAATTTGCTATTTTTTTCTCGATAGCCTTACAAATTGACACTAGGATTTTAAAAACTGACATGGCATATTGTGGTACCGCCTGCACCACTGATTTCAGGAGAATTTCTTTACCAGCTTTTGATATGAGTTGCTCCTTCCAGCCCTCCAATTTCATGTTAATTCGATTCAGAATCCACCCAAACACTTGCCGCTTTGATGCTCCCCAATCAAATGGGAATCCCAAGTACTTTCCTGTGCGTTCTAGCTCTGGTACCCTGAGTTCTCTCTTCATATTGTCCTTTAATAATGGTGGACAGTCTTTACTAAAGAAGATCCCTGATTTATTTAAGTTAACAGCTTGTCCTGAAGCATAACAATATTGGTTAATGACAGCTGCAACGTTTTGGCATTCCTGGAGAGAACCATCTAAGAAAAAAACTGAGTCATCTGCAAATAACAAATGAGTTAAAGTAGGGCAGAATCTATTCAACTTGATTCCCTTGATGTTTCCTTCTTGTAGCGCCTTTCCCATCAAAGTTGATAAACTGTTTGCTACCAAGATAAATAGATAGGGTGAGAGAGGATCTCCTTGTCGAATGCCTCTAGTAGGAGCGAAAGCAGGAAGAGGTTCCCCATTAAGCTTAATATTAAATGTGACTGTGGTAACACACTGCATTATCCAATGAACCCATTGAGCACAGAACCCCATTTTCAGCAAGCAACCTTCTAGATAATCCCATTTAATCCTGTTATAAGCTTTCTTCATGTTAAGTTTTAGCACCGCTTGGAAGTGCTTCTTCCTTTTCCTCTTTCTCAATTGATGCAGCACCTCTTGGACGATGTAAATATTGTCTTGAATTTGTCTTCCACTAATAAAGGCGATTTGCTCTTCTGAAATCAGCATAGGCAGCCATATTTTCAGTCTGTTTGCCATGATTTTTGCAATAATCTTATAGGCAAAATTGCATAGGCTGATAGGGCGGTATTGATCAAGTTTCTCCGGATGGGGAACCTTTGGGATTAAAGTAACATGCATTCTGTTAAGGGCTGGATCCAAAACCCCGGATAGAAAAAAACCTCGAACTTCCTTTAAGACATTGGGGCTGATTATATCCCAATGATGCTGATAAAAAAGTCCGTTTAAACCATCTGGACCAGGGGCTTTCTGAGCTCCTAGTTGGAAAACAGCAGCACGAATTTCTTCCATAGTTACTTCCGCCACTAAACCGTCATTTATATCATTGCCAATTAACGTAGGAAGTTGGTCTAGTACAGGGATGTAGTTACGAGGTTCTACCGAGGTGTATAGCTCCTTGAAGAAAGACATGGTGAGGTGCTGAAGTTGTTGTTGTCCTCTGACCCACTGATTTTCGGTATTTTTCAGCATATGAATTCTATTTTTTTGTCTCCGTTGGATCGTTGTTGCATGGAAATACTTTGTATTTTTGTCTCCCCAACGAAGCCAATTGATCCGTGATTTCAAACCCCAAAACATTTCCTCTCTACGCCATAGAGTTTCCAGCTCTTCATTTATACTCTTGATTCTACTCATGTCTTGATAACTCCGGTGGCTGTTTATGATGGATTGGAGCTCCTTCTTTAAGGCTATAATGCGGGTTTTATTATTGGGAAATTTCTTTTTGCTCCATGTTTTTAATGCTTGGCTGGTAGAAAGTAATTTGTCTGTCAAGCCTCCTTGGATGCAAGGTTGAGATTGCCATGCATGTTTGACTACCTCCCTACATTCATCATCTTCAGCCCAAAAGGCTTCGAAGTTAAAATCTTTTTGTTTCTTGACAGATTCAGCACTGCTTACCACAAGGAGTGGACTATGATCGGACCCCACAGCTGGTAGGGCAAAAGCTTCAGCCTCCGAAAACAGAACCCGCCAATCCATCGAGCAGAAAACCCTATCCAATTTCTCCTGAACCAGATCAGCCCCTTCTCTGTTATTAGACTAGGTAAATGCACACCCTTTACAGTCAATTTCCATTAACGAACAATCATGGATGCAATCTTGAAACGCCTGCATTCTAGAACTCTCTGCCATCCTTCTTCCTACTTTCTCCCAATAGTAAAGTATTTCATTGAAATCTCTCATGCACACCCATGGAAGTGTATTAGAAGATGCAATCCGTCTCAGTTTCACCTAGAGCTGTAGTCTCTCCCCATATATGTTTGGAGCATGTATACAACTTAGCCGTGTTTTTCTGTTACTCTCATAATCAAAACATATCAAATTTATCATTTCTTGAGAGCTGGACTCCACTTCCACCGCCATTTCCTCATTCCATAACACCACCATCCCCCTTGCAATGCCTTGCGGTTCCTCCACAAAACTATTTTGAAAATTCAGTTTTCTTTTAAGATGATCTACCACTGATTTTTTGTTTTTTGTTTCCATAAACAAGATTAAATTGGGCCTTTCCTGAGCCACCATGGCTCTTAAATTCTGAACTGTCAGTGGTGTGCCCAACCCCTGACAGTTCCAGCAAATCGCTCTCATTTGTGAACCGGTGGCTTATTTGGGCTAGCCACCAGAGCCCTTCCCCTAATTTCTTCTGAAAGAGTGATAGGGGTGTCCTGCAAATTTGCTTCATCCAAGCTGGCCAAATCAATACCTGCTGGTTCATCTACAATCAGGATGCCTTTTCCTTTCTCTAGTGGCTGTTCCATTTGGATGTCAAGTAAGTTTACATCTATTTGAGAGTATGTTTGTTCTGAATTTTTGCCTTCTGTTTGCTCTCCTGTGAATATAACAATTTGAGTATCATGAGAGGATATAACGCTGTCCTCCTGTGGTTCCACCTCTTCTTCAGACGCCTTGTCTTCATAAAATAATTCCCAAAAAGGGTTGTTTTCTTTCTCCTCTGCTTTTAGCCAATTGCCAAACTTGTTGTTCTTTCTATCTTCAATTTTTGCCACATCATACGGAAACTCTTCACAATTGGTTGTAAAGTGCCCAATTCTTCCACAAGAGTAGCAGAATCTAGGTAGCCTCTCGTACTTAAAGTCCAACCAAACTTTCTCCTCTCCTAGATTAAATAAGATACCTGGTTTTAAAGGTTTTTCCAAGTCCAAATCAACTCTAGCTCTCCCCACCTTCTGAAATGCCATTCCTTTTTTCTCCACTTTTACTTCCTTTACCCCTCCTATTTGTTGGGTTACAAGAGATACAATCTCTTCACTACACCATTCGATTGGAAGACCGTGCACTCGAACCCAAAATTCACAGCTTGTGAACTTGTAACATTGCGCAGGTTTATTTGGTTCCCACGGTTTAAGTATTAGTAAATTACTTGCAAAAGACCATGGGCTATTGGCTAATATTCTGTTCTTATCCCTTTCAGACTCAAAGGTAAAAGATAAGATATCAGATTCGCGTTGTGCAAAATTCAGGGAATCTACCTTCCAAGCTTTCGTCATGGTAGAAATAAATGCCTGGTAATTTATATTTCCTCCCGAATACAGCTTTCCAAACACCGTACGCTTGCATTCATCTAGTATCTCTGCTGAAATGACTCTTTCCCGAGGCGGGGCATCCACCTCTGTTTTTAGATTCCCGAGCCTCTTACATAATAAGGCTAGGCGACAATCTTTTTCCCCAGATTCATCCATTTAAAGTCCCCAATAAGCAGTAGTGAAGAAACACCAGGAGAGCCAGGGGTCAAATCCAGACCTTACCCATTTTTTGCCTTCCTTCTGTAGCAGAAATCCCCTCGAATGAAGCCATCCTACTATATTTTGCGGGAGGAAGCCCCATTTAATGGAGACTTCAGAACAGCCTCAAAGGATCGGCATCTGCAGCTATCAAAGGATCTAGCTATCCTGCCGCCCCATTTGGTAAAACCTCCAATACGTCGATATCTTCAAAGCACCAAGGAACAGACGAAGGGAAGTGGACCGAGTCCTCACCGTAAGCTAGCGAGGAGACAAAATTAGCGGGCCAAGGAAGAGACGAGATAAAAACTGACCGAAGAAAGCACACATGATTTTGGATTTTAGGGTTTTCAGACAAAAACAGCCAGGTGGAATTTAGGGTTTAGGGGCAGCTACCATAGGAGGTAGGGAGAGCTCTCGAGGGAGAGAGGGTAATCTGGCGTGGAACCACGAGTTTGGATTTCTGTATAGGTTGAATCTGGCCTTATATTAGTGTTTTATCTATGTTTATTTTACGCATTTGACGAAAAATCCATGCTCGAGTTCAACGCGTATATCTATCCCCATGCCCGAAAGCTCTTCGTCAGAGACGTCCCCTCTCGCCAGCGAAGTTCGTGATTCAAAACCACCCAGTCAGTTTATCTCTTCGCTCTGTTGTGTACTGTTGATTGTTTGCTTGTTAGAAAGGCTAGGATGGAAGGGATTAGCTTCGAATGGGTATTTGTGGTCATGGTTGTGGTCGCCGGAATGAGTGGTTGAAGTTGGGGGGTGGGTTGCCGGTCGGAGTGGATGACCGACGAAGAGAGTTGGTTTGGCAGCGATGTGGCGGCGCGGTCGCGGCGAGCAATGGCGGGGCGTCGAGGCGGGTGATCCTGGTTCGGTAAGTGCAGGGTGAAAGGAAAAGATTTGGGGAAGGAAGAGGAGCGCTTTTGGATGTAGAAGGAGGAGTGCAGGGAAAGAAGACAAAATAGGGAAAAGGATGTAACAAGGAAAAAGAAAAAAGAAAAAAAAAAAAAAAAAAAGAGGAAGAAATATAGATTTTTTTTTTTTGTCGGGTTCTACGCTAATCCTACTCTAACACTTACTCGGACTTTTGCCCGCCTCGCCTCCTTGCGGGCGTGGGAGTCGAAACCCACTCCCGAAATGAAATCTTCCCCACCCCTAATCCCGAAAATGTGGGGATTTGAACCCCACAACCTGCCCCCTTCCAGAGATGGAAGGGTGGCCACTGCGCGTAGAAAATTCATTAGAATATAAAAAGAGAAAATTTTCGGTTTTTTTAATTCAGTCGAATCCGGGTCACGAGTCGGGTATCCGCTCCGTTCCCAAATATAATAATAATAATAATAATAATAATAATAATAATAATAATAATAATAATAATAATAATAATAATAATAATAATAATAATAATAATAATAATAATAATAACTAAAAATTCGAAAAAAAAAAAAATTTAAATATTAATTAAAAATTTTGAAAAATGCAATTTATAAAATTCGAAAACAAAAAAATAGAATTTCAAAAAATCATTAAAAAATCTGAAAATCCAGAAAATAATAAAAAAATTTGAAAAATTCTAAAAACCAGAAACATTTAGAAAGATTAGAAACCATTAGAAATTGAATCCCAAAAATAAAACTGGTTCGGTCCTCCACTAGGTATTACCCTAATTTCAACTTGCTCATGGTTAGCTCACCTAGTTTGGGTCTAAAATCATTGACTCAACGCCCCAAGCTTTTAGGGCTTTACAATAGGTTTCTTTGTTTTCGATTATCTTTTGATTTTTAGGGACGATATTAGGATACTTGTGTGCTTTTCTTTATGATTCTAATTGATTACGTATTTCAATATTTTGGGTGTTACTTTCTTGCTTTAAAATGGTTAAGACAAACCTTGATTTCTTTCGGATAGGCTACTAAAGCATTAGTTAGCACATGATCAAGTCAGGTACAGAAAGGGCGTTAGTCTTAGGGCTAAAGTAATAAAGTCCTTGAATTTAGAATCTCTGATTACATTAGTAATATACTATCTTGTATCTTATTAGGTTTCTAATTGACTCCCAAAAAGCTAGAGGCAACAAGACTAGTGGTGACTCCTTAGTCAAAATTTGCATAGGCTTAAACGATTTAAAATTTTAAAAGCCCGATGTCGCATGAGATGTGGGCTTGGGAGAGCCCAATTCAATGGAAGGCCATCGGCCTGAAGTTGACAAATGCCCCTTAAACCTAATTCTCATTCCTTACTCGGAAAGGGTTAGGTCATGACAAGATCATTTCCCTAAGATTCTTGCTTGGCCCATTTAATTTATATAATACCTACCCCCAATAAATATTTCTATTACTATTTTATTTAATAAGGAAAATAATAATAAAAAAGAAGTAATATAAACTATATATTGAAACAAAAAAGAAAATAATTATAAATATATAGAAATAAAAAATGGTATGTACTATTACTTTTACATCAATGAAATACCAATATGTCTACATTTGCTATTCAATTATCCAACCTAACAAATTCATCCATGTAGATTGTATATATGCTGAATAGTGATAAATAAAATGAAAAGTAAAATTGATGCGGTTCATCATGAATTAGTTGATATGGGTGAGTACAAATAGGGTATACGTAATGGAATGGCAGGAATCCAAATCTTGGTTTTGACTAAATTAGCACCATTAAAAAGTTTATGATTGAATTGGCACCAAATCAAAAGGTTCAAAACTAAATCAACATCCTTAAAAAGTTTATAATTAAATTGGCACAAATGCAATAGGTTTAGGACTTTTCTGACACTTTTCCATTATCTGCATAGTTTTACCAATCGGTTTGACATCCAACGTTGGGCTTTGTATATGCTCTTTTGGGATACTTTTGTCTACTTTTCTCGGTTGCTTGGACTCCAGTGCATCAATTTGTGGCTCTTTTTTGGCAAATTAAATTTGTCACACCCCAAAAATGGGGTGACATGATCGTCCTTCGAGTCAAAGGACGTAGCCTTTAACATTCCAATTCCTACTCCCAAAAGTCCCGTCAACATAGCTCTCACTCTATTAATAACTAACCGAGGAACCTAAAAAAATTGGGAAAGAGAGAGACGAGCAACTATAGCTTAGTGAGTAGTACATATCTTCTACGAAAATCAAGCCTCTACATTATACATATAAACTCAAAGACATGACTCGTTTATGCTAGTCCAAAATATAACAACTTATAATAATAAAATGAGTTATATAATCCTTCAACCTTGCTATTTCAATAGTAGAATTTCATGTTCATCAACAATATCAAAATAGACATCATTGGTTTAATTCAATAATCAAACTTGTCATATACTATGTCAATAGTTTATTCCATTTTCCAAACTCATATCACATCACATTTTAAGGCCCTAGAGATGGCTCCCACAAGCTTCGTATCACCGTGTAGCACTTAGCCCTTAACTAACACATGTCAATGGTATAAGAGGTGACTCCCATAAAATTAAGTTATCATATTGCACTTAGTTCTTAACCAAAGTATATCAATAGTGTAAGGCCCTAGAGGTGGCTCCAATGAAATTATGTTATTGTGTAGTACTTGGCCCTTGATTGCAAAGTTCTAAAGGTGGCTCCCATAAAATTATGTTATCGTGTAGCACTTAACCCTTCACTACAAGGTTCTAGAGATGGCTCTCACGAGATTACATTATCTTGTAGCACTTAGTCCTTAAACCAGTCCATATCACAATTGATTTCACAAACCATAACATAGTCTTTCACATATCGAATCAAATCACTTTTCATAAACTATACTCAAAGTCAACATAATTCTTTCACAAAAAGATTTCCCAAACCCAAAATATGTCATCTTTCCCAACTACGTTCATCAAATAGAATATATATATATATATATTTCACAATACATTCCTCACACAATTTCGGAATTCATTTCATAAAACAGGATATTTGAGCACGTCTTTCTCATTAAACGCCTCTCAAATCATCAAAGAACCCATTCCATAAATCAGTTCCCAACTTTCACAACACATTCTATAACACATTCCTCAAATCATTCTCAAATGAATAAAGAGTAGTAAATGTCCGATCCGAAGTTTCGCATCAAATATGCTATGACAATACTTTTGCCTTTTAGCCACTTCACCATGTGCATATAATATACCTCATAGTTTTTATTTTTGAAATATGAGTTTACAAATTAAAAGGAGAGACAATACTACTCACTTGGATATGCCCCAAACCAGTCAACAAGACTTGCTCGAATCAACGAACTTGCAGTCATATCATATAAGCGAGAAATAGCATCAAAACCAAGTAAAATGTTATTTTAACTACAACTTAGCTAAACTAAGTTTAAATGCTAACAAAATAACTCCACGCGATAGCAAATCACATATCCAAAGCAATTATTTAAGCTGTTCGCAATGTGGAGCTTAAGC
This sequence comes from Eucalyptus cloeziana, assembly GCA_014182715.1. Classification (NCBI taxonomy): domain Eukaryota; kingdom Viridiplantae; phylum Streptophyta; class Magnoliopsida; order Myrtales; family Myrtaceae; genus Eucalyptus; species Eucalyptus cloeziana. The sequence goes on from CM024640.1 coordinate 3,681,299, forward strand.
GCGAAACTTGGTTATCCTAACTTGACCGTCCCAAAATCAAGTCGAAAAATGACAAAATATGGGCCCAAAATTGCTGGACGCGCACTATTTATTGCGTGTGGGAAACTTCAAAATTAGGCAAACCATAAGCTCAAATCACGATTTGTAAAATCTTACGACTTCACATCACCATAAATTATATTTTTAAAAAAATATGTGGCTCAACGATTCAAAAATAGGACTTCGCAGCTAAATTTTCCCAAAATTCCGAATTAAAGCCCTAAACCCGAAAAATACTTCGATTAGACGAACAAGGAGCTTAAGCTCTTATTGGGCATTACATTGCCGAGTTGATTTGATGAGGTCCCAAAGGCATGCACATGAGAGAGCCTTCTTTTTCCTCTTCCCTTTCTTCTTCTTCTTCATTTTCTTCTTTCCTCCTTCTCTGCGTTCGTGCTCTCAGCCTCTTAAAAGAACCGAAGCTTGCACTGTTCGCTTTTTCTTTTCTTTTGTTGACTGAGTCTTCTTTCCCTTCTATTTTTCAACTCTTTGACCTTTGACTAGTCAAACCACAGTATTACAAAATTCCCTTGGGAGCAGCTGCATTTCCTCGCACTTCTCTAAATTTCTGATAATGCTGTTTCAGAAGTAGATCCTTGAGATTTTAAGTGTGAAATAAAGCTTTTTCGCTATGTCTAAATTATGAAAAAAGGAAAGAGTCATGGTCTATCCAGTTTGAAGAAAGTATAAAAAGCTCAACTCTTTAGTTAGCAATTTAAACAGGTAATGTTGTTTTTGGTTTGCTGGGGGTTAAGTTTAGGTTTGGCCTTGACATCTTTTAGCAAATTCAATGGCCAGTATTAATTTCTGGGTCAAAAGCTGGAAAGGCCTAATTAATGTTGCTCAATTTGGAAAACGAAACCTTTATGTTGTAGGTAATCATGAGCTATTCTCGGGAATGTGAACGTTTCATTGTAACTTTCGCTTTATGTTAATTGTGTGGTTAAGATACAAGAATTCAACTCCACGTTTTATTTTTCCCCAAATTGAAAGCATGTGCATGTCTATTTTTGTTATGCTCCTGTTTTGTGATACCATGCAAAAGCAAGAATTAGGTTGTTTACCTAATTGATCTTTCTTCAGCCATGTCTATTAGGCAAGTCATTTCTAGCCAATGCCACATGGCCTATGTTCCTTTATGAGAGGCTTTGAAAATTTAGGGTGCGTATGATAACCATTATGATCAGAAATTGATTTTACGGAAGAGAAATATATTTTTTCTATTTATATTTTTAGATGAGTTTCTAAGAAAAAATACCCATTTGACAACGACACAAAATTTCTCTTTTTCGGATGGCGACGGGCGGCGGCGGGCGACCGGTGGACAACGGTGGGCAACGGGTGGCGATCGGTGGTGATCGGTGATCGGCTGCGGCGGCTACTAGCGGACGGTGGCAGCGGCGGCCGACGAACGATGGTTAGCGGTGACGAATGGATGACTGGTTCATAACAAGGACGAACTATAAGAAAATTTTTTATTTCTTATTTCTATTCCATAAATAAAAAAGTAGAAAATTTTTACTTATGATTTCTATTCCAAACCTATTTCTGGAACAAAAATCTATTTCGGAAATAGAAAAATGAAATAATTTTATCAAACAGATTTATATTCCAGAAACAAGTCTGGAATAGAAAAATTGTTTCTGGAACAGAAATTTTGGTTTATCATGCCTCCCTTATTATCTCAACAGCAAGTGGGTTGTCCACGATTGTCCTCTGAAGTTCTCAATCATCTTAAAATTTTCTGTTTAGGAATGCTAGCTTACATTTTACTGACGGAAAGAGTGTAAAGGTTAACCATATTTCGAGAAGTGTGCTATGAGAGAACAAACTTTAATATGGAAAATAGGTGCAGATTGAGACCTACTTATCCATGTATACCTAAACCCCGAAACACAAAACTAAGCACATAAACCATACCTCATGAATTTCAAGCTAATGATCGATGCTCTCGTTGTCTTTTCTTTTGTGATGTGTTAATTTACTCATCTATCAAATGAAATTCAATCACTAGTTTTCAGGTGTAAAAGAGGAAGTTCGATGAGTTGGTTGAAGGCTAGGGCATTAAGATTTTGGTTAAATCAAAGGCTCCGATGCATATTATTGGAACCAAGATGAACTTTGCAAATGATAAGCCCAGGTAACTGCTGGGCAATACATTGTTTCCCCCATCATGTTCCGGAACAATTTCTTCTTCTTTTTTGTAGTCCATATATGAATTGATCATCCAAACTTTAAGAGGCTCATCATAATTTACAAGTTATATTGCAGCCTAGATTCAATGTTATATGACAAAAAGGAAATTAATTTAGCGGCAACTTAATTTGCACATTATGTCCGTCAAAGTTGTTTTTAGTTGCTAGTCCTCACACTACTATATATGTCAAGTCTTGGTCAATATGTGTCCAGATACTTGTGCAAAACGTCTAACTGCATGTGTAGTCAGTTGATTGTTGATATGATAGTTCAGTTTGCAAGAGAGAATTTTGGCTACATCTTCTGTCTGTGATGATCTCTTTCGATTATATATGCCCCTGCATTTCGCCTCCCAATGTTTGACTGGCTTCTCTGCAGGTCTAAAGTCCTATCTTCATCAATCCAAATACTAAAGGGCAATGTGGTCGTGGTGAGAGTCCTTCATGACGACAACTAGTTCAGACCAAAGCATATCCTAGGACATGGAGAACAACTTTTGTCGCTGTCAACGGAAAATTGTTTAGCTAACCACTATTTTGTCTTAATTATGGGGCGCGTGATCCCAAATGCGACAAAATTTCCCTTGAAACTATCACACCCTACCCCAACACGAGTAAAAAAACCAAATGGAAAAAGAAAATCAGCTCAAATCCTGTGACGTGTTTCCATAGGTCCCCCATCGCGCCACGGCTATCATTCATTCTCTCCCTCCATCGGAATTTCCACCGCTAACGTGGAAATCGGAGTCTCACTCAGCAATCAGGGAATTACACGTGGCGTCGCTGAGAGTGAAAAAATCTGTTGACTTTGCCCCTATTTTTTTTTTGGTCAGTCCTACGCTAATCCTACTCTAACACTTACTCTCAGACTTTTGCCCTGCCTCCTTGCAGGGCGTGGGAGTCGAAACCCACTCCTAAAAGGGGTGATTATTACATGTGCAATCCGTTAAGAAATAAATAATTCCTCTCTAATGTGTAATTAATGGAAAAAGCATCTGTTCACATTCCTAAAATATTTGAATATTACTTTGAATTGTCACATCATTTTATATTTACGAAAGTATTGTTTGTTTGACTTGTGTCATGACCCGTTCTCAAACTTGTTTTAATTAGTCAAAAAGAGGAAATGAAATCTCTAAAATGTCTTATCTAAAGGAGTGAAAGATAGACTAAAGTTTAGATGAATAGCCGATGAATGATTCATGGATCTTAAGTGCTTTGTGGTGGTTCTGTCTGTGCAACCTAAAAGGTTTAAACCAATGCACTCAAAGTCTCTTCTGACAAGCCAAAGATCAACTACTGTGCAATTTTTAAATAATGAATATGGTTGTTTCAGGTAAGAAGGGATTTGAGACTTTTGCAGTCAGCTAAGCTAGAGGAGTTATTAAGTTCTTGCTTTAAGTGATAACCGGAAAGAAGCCCAAATGGAAAGTTCGTCTTTCAGAAAGGTACATTAGGCTTTTTCATAATGTTGTGGTCAGGGTTCACTAGTATAGATTGCTGTCATGTTTCCCATGTTTCTTGCGTATGATCTTTTAGCAATTTTCAGCGGTCCCTCATCTTTTTCTGCATTGGAGCTCGAAAGTCTGCCCACTCCTTCACATTTTTCAAGCTTGAAGAAAACCCATCCGAGGTATTGTCTTCATCTCACTTCAAGTTCGTCTTTTTATTCCATCATCCATCGAGTCGCAATTTTTATGCTCGCCCATGTTCTCAAGTTTGGTTAATTCGCAGTGACAACAGAGTTGTAACTAGTCAGTTGCACGGTGTTTCTGATTTGAATACTTCGTTTCTGAATTATCTCATTTCTGTTTTACTTTGATTCGCCCATTGACTATTGTTCTGTTTAAACATAAACCAAGTGTGCCCTGGTGTTGTGGTTCCCATTCCGTTACTTTAATTTTGGAAGGGGGAACTCTTTCGAGGATTAAAAAGAGTGCGTCAAGTGCAAGGTTGGCTGGATATTGAGTTTTTTCAATGTTGGGAATTACATGTATCGTGGTCTTGCCTTGTACTTGGTGGCACAGATGAGAAAGCAAGCCGAGTTACTTATGAGAGGCGATGTCGAATTGATATGATGAGAATTAAATTGCTACACCTCTTTATGAGATTATGAATTGCAGTTATTAGTACACGAACTGTTACCTAAATTGGACCCTCAGATTTGGAGAGATTCTAATGTTATGAAAGATTTTGTGTCCATAAAAACAGCTGTTCCTTTTCCGTTCCCACAACTGTGAAAAGAACATTACCTTTTGTCAAAAAGAAAATTTTCATCAGTGATCAAGAGTGTTAACCTCGGTGATTTCAAGTAGAGCATAAGGAAAATATCTTTGTATAAAAAATTGGGTGGGAAGGTCTAATATGCAATACAAGTAAAAATGTCCCTTAAACCTTGATTTAGATGGGCAGATACAATATACGAGATTGAAAAAAGAGATTTGGCTTGGGTTGGCCACACCAGCTAATTGATGTGAAAACATATTCCTGAGAAAGTTAATTTTCTCTAAAATAGTTCTTTTCTCTTCTTTCCGTTTTCTTTTAATGTTAGGTCTCTGTATGGAAGGTCTACCAATGTTGGACAAGGATAAAGCCGCTTACATAAGAGGAGTCCCTTGATATTTGTTGAATCACGGAAGCGTGATTAATCTGATTGTTTAAGAAGTTAGCACTTCTTTGAAACAAAAAATCACATTTTTTCCTCTAAAATATCTTACTAAATATCCAAATGAGGGTTTTAATGAGATATCAATTCTAGGTTATACTATTACCTTTTGTTCAGAGTTCTTGATATATAGGACCGAATAAGCTAAATGTGCAGGAATTCTTTGTGACCGTTGTTGACATCCAAATTTTTGTCGACATTTAAAAGTATCCATTTTTATTTTACAAGAAATATAAAAAGATAAAAGATAAAAGCCAAAAAATGATGAAATTAAAAAAGAAAGAAAGAAAGAAAGAAATCGAGTCGAGTGGGCTGGTATCGTCCTCCAGCCCATTATTTTAATCCCATAGCCAATCTTCTTTTTGTTTCTTTCATGGCCCATCTTTTGATTCCCTTTTTCTAGACCTTTTCTTTGACTTTTCTTTAGCCCAGGAACAAAGAGAACAAGGCCCGGCCCCCAAGGGAAATTGGTCTCGCTGGTTTTGGGTAGACAGAGAGAACAGCTTGGTTGAGCGACGGTCGAAAGATTTCTGGTTCGACCTCCTGCTTCAATGGAAAGTCTCATTGAAATGTTCTCCTCATACTTTAAAAGGTCCATATTCATGACTCTTTTAACTTCTACATTTAACAAACTAATTGTCTGAGAGACAAGCCCTCCATCAGCAACATCAAGTTGATCCCCAGCTGCAATCTCCACAGCCTCCAAAGGAAGATATGCTCACTTGTGTTACTGCACTGGAGGAAGCTTTGCTGCCATGCCTGCCAGCAAGAGAGCTTCAGGCTATAGACCGCTCCCAGCATCCATCACATCAAAGTTTGTCATTGTTTAATCTCTTATCCAATCTTTTCCCCAGGATGGGGATTGCTTGGTGTGCTATCATCTTCTTTCTGCTACTTGAGATTGCTCCGTATGCATTCCCAAACCAGGATTGTTCATATTTTGGCTGTTGTCATTGTTCAATTTGTTTATGTCCTTATGTTGTTCCCTCCTTTTGAAGCCTTCCATCAATTAAATTGATAACTATGCTGTTCATCTGTAATTTCCCGTAACGTCAGTTTATTACTAGGTCATGAGGCAGTTGCACTTGGTTCTTGTGAAAATTTTGATTGTGATTACATATCTAGTTCTGACTTCCTAAGTAGGATAAGGGTTATTTTGTTATTGGTTAAGATTCTAGTTGATGGTTCTCCAAAAGTGCATCTCAGTTTGGCCTAAGAAGAATGTTTGCATTTAGAGTAGTTCAGGTGATGAAAACTACGTATAATCGGATAAAGAAGTCACTTTCCTTAATTTTTTGAGAATCCCATATTTCAGTCAAATGACCAGCACAATACTCATGTCCACAGCTATGTATCCATATGTAGTGGCGGATGGAGGCAGGCAGAAGGGGACATGGTAGTTTCTTTACCGCCATGCGAACATCAATTGCCCTAAGAGGAGAGAGTAAGAGATCACTTATCAATCATGCCCAGCGAGGACTTGCACATGTGATATTCTGTAAATCTATGAAGTTTTATTTAGACATATAATGATGGAGCTCGTTATATGGATTCTGAACCAGAAGAGCATATGCTGTAGGCTTTCTCTTGCAATTGAACTCAAAAGCAGTTTTAATAAGTTGCCTTTCCAAGTGTTTCTAACTATAGAATCATGTTTATAAGTTGCGAGTTTCCCTGTAGTTGTATAGTTTGAGACGATCTATTGGAGGAACTTGACCTCTTATGGGGGACACTTGGGTTATTGTCAGTCTCAAGTGGAATGCACTGGGTAATATTAGCCGGTATGTCAGAAGAGCCCTAGCCCTGTAAGCCCACACCTATGTAGAGTAGATCATTCAACACCTCCGGTACAAACCCATTTTTGACCTATTGGTCCTAGTATCATAGGCGACCGAACGGCCGCCCCCTAATTACTAGACCGACCTGCTGTAATAATTCCATAAACACCTAGCAAAGATATGGCAAACAAATAAAGTAGCCCTATGTTCACATCTAACAATACCATACCATAATCGAAAGGTACAACAGCCCAAGAGACCAGACTTATTCATAAACTGCTCTATCGTAGTTCTTAGCGGATAACCCCAATTTAGGTTTAATAGTACATCCCAATAGGGGACGCCCATATTTGTTCAATTTATCTCTCTCAACTTGGATGCCATGAGGCGGGCCTTGGAAAGTTTTGGTACTCTAGAGAAACAAATCTTAATCGAACCTATATTTGCCCAATGGATACAATTTGCTCATGGTAAAACTTCATATGGGTTTGGTCCTAACCTTTCAGGATGCGGTAATACATCTAAAAAATTATTCCATCGATCGTATTCCCCCTCTATCACTTTTGATAAGTAGGAATCCGAACCATAGTGCTTAGGTAGTACTTAAAAGCCGGTAACTTCAACTAAGTTTATGGGGTTACCGGCGAAAAGTAACGAAAAATTTGACCTACCTAGATAGTATAGTATAGGGTCAAACTACCGATAAATGGAATTTTACGTAGAAATAGTATTCTTGCTTATTTCGATAATCCTCGATACAGAAGATCTTTTTTTTTTAGTTTTCGATATATAGATAGTGAACGACCTTCTTCCTTCCATTTTATATTATTCACTAGTACTGATCATTCTAGGTTGCACAAAAAAAATGTTTTTTGCATCAATTTAAAGCTCGGAAAAGGTTGTAGGAGAACCTGTTGATGATTTAGGACCTGTAGATACTCGTACAACATCTCCTATTCATAGATTTGCGCCCGCCTTTATAACCAAGTCTTCTTACTTAACTTCACTAAGTTGTTGAAGTTAAGATGTCCCAAACAAATCTGTAATACCATAATTAGGCTCCGTACCTATTTGATTTGCCTGATCCTAGAGTTGGGATTACTCTGTTAGGTCTTTTCGGTCCGGAGTCGACCGGCAATGGACCTACTTACCTTGCTTGGAGTTACATCTCTTTTCCATTTCCATTCAAGAGTTCTTATGTGTTTCCGCGCACCTTTGAGACAAATACCCCTAGAAGGGGATAAGGATAAGCGGAGTGAAAAGGGTTTTCCATGAGAGACATTGCTTTTGCTAATTCGAATTGAAGGGTAATATAAAATCGGTCTATTTCCGGCATCATTTCCATAGTAGTCCCTTTAATGCAATCATAGCGAAAATCCTCCAAAAAAGGTACTGTTAATAATCCCGTAGGTACTGAAACCATTAAAAGAACACCCAATTTTGAGTTGCGCGTGGAGGAAGCTAAAGGAATGAAAAAACCTTAACATCTAATTGTAGGACAGCATTCTCGTGATGTTTTTTCATTGGATACAAAAGGGACAATGCACTCAACTTGTAACGGAGTGCTAATTTGGTGCCACTAGGAGACCAAAAAGTGATCATGATATCTCTAGACTTTCTGACTTGTTATGTCTAACTTTTGCTTGTCCAATATCATGCTCATTGGATACGCCTTAGTGTGCTAATGTACTCTAAGTTGAGTTGTTTCGTTTGTTGACATTCCCACGTGTAGTAGGCCGAGAATGTCTCTGTTTGTGTAATTCTAATTGTTCAGATTTCATATTAGTAAAGTGCCATTTGTTATCAAAAAGAGAATAAAATATATGTAAGCATTCCTTATTTATTTTTCATTCATCACTAAACAAAGGTGCTCCACTATCTATTTTCGAAAGAAATTGGTAATCTCGGTTCCCTATCCCAGGTCAATTGCTTCACTTTCCCCTCCCCCGCGGAACAGTTTATGATGAGGATAAAATTTAACTATTTCAAACTGAGATTTCTGGATTGACTCAAATGAAATTCCTGAGTAATGTTCTAAATCAGACGAAGAGACTCGAATGCGATTGAAACTGCATCAACTTAGTTTTTGTTCAAATGAGCATAATAAATAATATATAGAAAATTACCTTGCTAATGAAACTGATCAGTGCGCTGTTGATGATCGAATCCGATAGTACAACATTCTTGCCGTTCCTTGCGCGCGTCACTGCTCACGCCACTCCTCTTCTTCAGTCAAGAGAAAATGAGAGGGAGAGAGAGAGAGGGGCCATTATATTTGTGGGCATTTTTATTATTTACGATGGGCCTCTTTCCTTTGACCGGCTGGCCTCTATCTATTGAGCGATCATGTTTCATGAGCATTTACGTTGGGCCTCTTTTCTTTTGACGAGGCTCTTCAGTTTGACTTTGCAAATTTGATGGACACCGAATTAAACCTCCTTTCTTCTTTATTTAATTATTGTTTTTTTATATTTGTTGGTTTGCTCTCTTGTTTGTATGTCTATCAATCTATCTACTTTTTTGGTTCCTTTTCTATTGTTTAAATTGTTCGCCCAATTTGTCGACTATAATTCAGTTGTCAAAATTTATAAACAAATTGAAAATTATGTCTAGCAAGAACTTTGTCCACTAAATGCAGACTTTGAAAATTTTTGCAAATAATAAAGTTCAAAACTTCTGCAGAGGTGTGCATCGGATCCGATTTAACCCGAAAGCTAAACTGAACTGGTTTGCACCGACCATTTCAAGGCCTATTTTAGAGAGAGGTGATTCAGTTCTAGATTCTACGAGCCCAGAATGGTTTCCAAGCCTCTTCGACAAAAAGTACGTTTGCATGAATGAAGAATTGAACATTTTCAACATGAACAAATACCAACATAACCACTTAACTAACAAAGTTTTTGTTGTGATATGGTGTGACTTATATGATTATTTTAATATAAATTTTATATTCATAAGGTGAATATAGCATTCGAAACATGAATATCTCCGCTTGATATCTCCCTAGTTCGTATCACCTGGAAGATTTTTAACCTGTGATACTTCTTTTGCAATCCCTCAAAAAAAATTTCCCCTTTTCACAACATCATAATAATTGAACAGATTTGAATATTGGTTTTCAAATTCTGACATGATGAATATAAGAGTAGATATTCTCTCTGTAATAGATTTTAATGCTGCCTCAAATTTTATGTGAATCGGATTTAAGATAATGGAAGTCACCTAAAATGTTAATTGAAATTGTTTGCCTTTCAAAAGCATGAGAATATCCCCAAAAAACTTATATTTACATATGTTCTTGCAGATTTTCGGTGTTGGCATCTGAAAAAAAGAAGGCATGCATTTGACATTAGAAGTAAAATATTAAAAGAAAAATAGAAGCAAAACATTAAAAGAAAAACAGAAGTCTAAGTTAGAAGGAATGTGGAGGAAAGGAAATGAAATGCAAAGAATTGTGGACTAAGGTGAGCATCCCACCCGAAATGGTCAACCTTCCCGACATATTTATAGGGATCATGCTTAAATGACCAAAACATGCACTAAATCTGGAGACGAATGCCGAACCTATGTTAAACCATCCGAGCTCAAACTTTCTACAGATTTCGACAAACCGTGTAGAAATAGAACAAGATCAGCAAAAGTTGAACCGTAAAAAGAAAATAAAAGTAAAAAACTAAAGAGCAACAAAACTTGAACTTTAAGCAGTAAAATAAGTGTCATCCACATTAAACTGAAGTATCCCAATCACCCGTGCGACATATCAAATGTTCAAGACAAAGACAAGTTCGACCTACAACCTACAATCCATCGCCTACCAATATGCAAAGGACCTCTAACATAAAAGCGGAACGCTTCCAAGTCCAACACTAGCAATAGCTAAAAAGGAGGAGGATATTTCCCCGCAGATCCACAGCTAGTCAGCGTTCCTGGCGGCTCTCTTTGCCACCATTCCTCCTCGCCCTGCAGTTAAGTATGTACTTAGATAAGCACACCTACGATACATCCATAAAGAAACCCAGCAAGAAATGGATAGTTAGAGGCGATTTTCATCCCGTTACTTTCTGCAACACATGTAGCATAAAAACTTCACTTGAAGCTGGAACTAAAGTGTGGGTACTTGGAAGAACGGAGGCTTTTTGAAGCCTAAAATTCCTTTGGTCCCACCTTCAACTACAGTCCGACTAGTAAAGCAGCCTTTTAGTACGTTTTGTCCACAAAGCTACCTTATACATGTACAGGAGTCGTACAATGCTCATGCCGCAATTTTAATATTTAAGACATTAAGTATTTCCCAATTGATGAACAAATCATACGAAGTTTTCCTAACGAAGTTCTCCTTAGCTAAGCAGAATCGTGAACAGAATGTCCAAATTTACACCTACGTTTTCTTTTTGGGTCTGATTGACATGCAAACGACACTCCCAATAGGCAAAATAGCAAGCAGCCAACAGAACACAAGGTAAAGAACGGAATAACTTACTGGACATACATCTCACACCCAAGTCAAACAAACTGATGGTAAAAATGAAGTGCATAGGTCAGACGAAATGACCTTTCCTCTCATGGTTGTTTCAGCGTACAGCATGTCTCTCAACTCAACCATTTGTTCACATAGTAGGAAGACTGTATATCATAAAAGCACATTTGGCTTGGATGCTTAAACAAGTAGGGTATTCTAGCTAAAGCCCCTCAACTCAGTTACGTAGTTGCATGATATACGCCCTTCGAGAAAGCACACATGCTGCATGAAATTTAAAATACGAAAGAAAAAGCTTCAATGTTGAACATGTTTGGCGGAGGCTCAGTGAAAAGCTTTTGGACACATATCATTGTAACTCCATCAATGTTTCACGTGGAAAAGAGTGCAAATAGTAGCAGCTTAGAATGAATATACCTGTCACTAAGAAATCTTCTGTATTTTAGCATGTGACTTAACAAGCCGAGTGCTTTAAATTGTCCGCTTTCTGTTTGCCTGTGGAATAAATATTCAGCAGGGTGATAATGGTTCAGTTGAAGCAATTCTCATAAAAACGTCGAAAGGATGATACGAACCTAAGGGCATCAAAGTTGATGGTCATACTATTCGATCTAGAAATGTTACCAGCTGTACTTACTGCTTTAGGCTTCTTTGAAGGAGAAAACGCACAGGATCCATACAGCAGTGATGGCATTTTCAGAATATATACTGAGACGATTCATGGATTATATTGGCAATGTGTTGTCTTCACTTATTCAACCTAGTTCGAAGCAATGACAACTCTCGACCCACACACTTTGTAATATATAATGGAGGCTCTTTACTAACTAATCCTAAATAATGCATACCAGCAGATGCAACCAGCGCTCACGAATGTAATAGATAAACAGGTATTGGCGACCAGCAAAAAATTGCAGTGATCTTTCCAGAGAGCATATGGAGATATCAACGTCCCAATGACCACGTGATGGGAACATTTAAATAATCAGAATCAAATGTCGGCCCCTTTGGGCGTGCCCATAGAAGGGGATAAAGTATTCTAACAACCATAAAAAGGCACGTTATTGGACTTGATTAGCTTTTATAAGACAATATTAACGAGTAAAAGAAGTAGAGATATTTAACCGATGTACACTCATAGTTGGAAAGCCTTTAATGAATTAATCGATAAGTTCAAGGCTTCTTCAAGATATCCATTTGCATGGTTAGGAGAACATGGAAGCAATTCAAAGATGATGATTTCTAGCATTTCAACCATATCACATATTCTCACAGACAATCGAAGCGACTCGTTTGCAATGTATATTTCAATAATAGCAGCAACAAATAAAGAATTATCACACCTCAAGGACTGGAAGGCAGCCTTCATCCTTCCTCTTTCGTGACAAATGACATAAAGCAATTTTTGCAGCCTGTTGTTCAGCTAGCTTTTTTTGGGGTAAATTTTCGGATGTGAAGATATCCCCATCTACAAAAACGGTTGACATAAATGCTACGTCCTTTGTAGATCCAGCATCGATGGTACAATAAACAGGATTCGGCCCCTTTCTCTTCTGCATATAGTCCTGCAAAAGACTTTTGTACCGCGTGTGGTCTACAACACCTGAAATTATACATATGATACATAAGATTTACGATGCATTAATTTGTGGAAAAAACTTGAGCCAAATGTCATGGAGAAATCAGGATACGTCATAGGTACATTGTGGAAAATAAAAAAAATGGAGAGCAAAGTGGGACAAACCAAAAAGTTAGGTAAACGTTTAAGCTATACAAGATTATTAACATTGAATTTTTCACCAAGAACAAGTAAAATCAGATGAGAGACTAAACACGAAGGCAGGACTTATGTGGAGGAGGGCAGGAAACCTGACCTTGAGCAAGGACGACCAGAGGAAGTTCTGGTTGGGAAAATTCGCTGAGATCTTCCATTCCGGCTGGTACAACTGAAAAAAAAAAAAGGAAACGGACAATGACTATCATATTGAAAGACAAACCTTCTGAAAAGGACATTAAAAACCACTTACCTTCTCCACAGATGGTAACGGGGAGATCCTTTAGGGCACTTAGGGCATAAGGATTGAGAATAACGCAGATCGGACTTCTATTGATATTCATCAACTGTAAATAAAATATACTAACATTATCAATTTACACTATGCTTGATAATTCATAATACACTTTGAATAACTTGGAGAGGGGTTACGCCACATTAAAAAAGGAAAAAAAGTCGTATGATCGCACAGAGGTCAAAAAATTCAGACTCGCACGTGCAACAATCACATTTGAACCTTATTTAACTATAAACCAACGCGGAGAAAGTCACCCATGAGACTCAATTATATGGAACAAAACAGTGAACACAGGCAAAGATCCCAACCAAATAGACTATTACACTCGGAACTTACAGCTTTGTGAATAACCATACTAGATTCATCTGCAACGTGCCCACTGGCATACCATCCAAGCATACAAAAATTCGGGCAAGTCTCCGTATCTATGGCCAATTAAAGAGGAAAAAGGAAAAAAAAAAGAAACAAGATCAGAAACAATAAAAAAAAAAATAATCTGCTCGCAACAAGAAATCATTTAACAAAAAAAAAAAAAAAAGGGGGGCCAAAAAGAGAGGGAGAGAAGAGCACTAAACAGCGCTTGTGCTGCTCGTTGAGAAAGTCATGGTCGAGCAAACGAGTGGCGGGGTCGTATTGAAGCTTGAAACTATCAAAAATCTCCACGGTGCGACCCTTATTAACTCCGATCACACACCCGTATACTGTTGGATGATTCGCCGATATGGAAGACTGCGGGTGGATCTGAGACACATGATTTGAGTGTTCATAGATATTTAAAATCACTCGGGTATGGAGCTTGAACGTGAGGGGGCTGCTGGAGGAATCCATCGGAGCTTGGCCGTGAATGAAAAGAAAGCAGATGATCAATTTTGCTATTTGTAATCTGATGAAGGTATCGGTAGAGATTGGAACAGTATGAGAAGTGGGGAGTTTGGGTTTAAAATAAGTGAACTCGATCTTTAAGGAGATTATTCTTCGATCTGTAAGGAGATTATTCAAAGTTTGGGGCTGCGGAAAAAATCGCCGGTTTGGATTTGCCTGCCACGTAGGACCGACAAATGACCTAAGGAGAAGCCACGCCATCCCAATTCGGACGGGATCGAAATCCAACCCGATAAATTTCTACCGACTTGGATCGTAATCTTCGCAAATTTCAGATCACAAGTTTTAAAACCACTTGTGCACTTATCCTTTTATTTTATTTGAACTCAATCCTAATCTATTAGGATAGACTTTTAGATAGATTGCAACGCTAGGATAGTAACCATCTAATTGAGACAAATTATCTACTAAGAAATAGGATTTAATTTAAATTATTTCCCGGTTTGGACTGGATAATATCTCGTCTTAGACGGCTTATTTTTGTCAAGCATTAATATCATGAAAGACATCAAACGAGTACATTTCCGATAAATTTACTTTAAATTACTATTTTGACCAGAAAAAACCCAAAATGGATAATTTATCCCCCATCGATTTCCGTTAAATTGGATTACTACTATGAAAAAACCACAACTCGAACACCTATGACAAACAAAACCTAAATTGGTACACCCGTCAATCGCAACGTATCGTTCAATTTGATAATTTCCCACTTTCAACTTGATCGATGGATGAAAACCCACAATGAATGGGTTTCTAATTGTGACCAAATTTAGAAAGCTTAGCTTGAAAACCAAAGAATGCACATGGTATATTTAAATAATCGAAAAGTCTGATTATGTGGGAAAAATATCAATTCTTTTCTTGCTATGTACCGTAGCTAAAGAATGACCACAGAAATAGTTTTATAGAGGGCTTACCTTCTCGAGAAACCTCGACCATAGGAATTTTCTATAATTTGGAGACCTATTACTTAATCGTGTATGTACCTTTTTGATAAATCTTGAGAAGGATGCTCGTCCTTGATGAATATAGATCGAGAATAAAGATATCGCTTGACCAAAAAGAGACACTAAGTTACTTGCAATGGAATGAAGTACGAGTGCATGCATGCTTTTAAAGAAAGAGAGATTTGCAAGACCAATGATTACATAGATTATCGTCATACGTATTTTTGTCAAGTTGCGGTTGCTGAAAGCACTTAATGATTAAAGTCCAATCTAAGATCGATGGCCAATTAAACTGTCAAATCTAACTTCAACTTGAAACTGAGTGCGTTTTAATATGTCTTGAAGTCCGAGGACTTTGTGAAACTCAAATTACTAAATGACACACAAACAAATAATTTCTCTGACATCCGGAAATTCTTACTTCAGCTAATGGTATGTAGGTATATAATTGTTAAATGTGCAATCTCAGCTGGATTATTGATGTGGAAGTACGCAGGACATGTGAAATGTATTTTCCGTGTCCATTATTCTCCAAAAGTGTTTTCAATATGATTAAATTAATAAGTATTTCTGAATGGTGGATTATATAGTGGTGATGAAGGACATGCTCTGTTGTGTGTTGAATAATTTTCACGTTCGAAATTTATTTGAGTTGTGATTCTCCTAACTTTTGATAACTTTTGCTAAATGTTTTGAAAAGTTCCAAATATTTTTTGGTGATATTAGTGCTTAGAACAGAAACTATTTTTTTTTTGCTTATGCAATCGATACATAGGGTGTTTTATACCATTTGTAACGTTTTAAACTTGAGAACATCTCTCTCATTCTTCACTAATTTTTCCCCCGCAAGAAATACTAAACACCTCTTGACTTGCGCTACTCTAGCAATGATTCCTTTTGCTATAGTTATCCATTGGATGATGGTTCCTCCTTGACTTAATCTTCAACTATTTTCATGTTTCAAGTCAATCGATTATCACAATGTATCATGAACTTCACTTAAACTCTGTTTATCATAAACTCATAATTAATGAGAATGTCAAACATTCCATTGATTTTTAGTGGGCCAATGATATTGTTATAACATTATGATTGATACGCTTATTAAGCATTCTATTGACTGGGCATTATGGGTTAACGTATCGTCATCATCTAATTCAGGGCCATTAGCTTCTTCATATTTGAGCTTATTTTTGGGCTTCGTATAAACAATTGTATGTCTTTTTTCCAATCATATGTTGACATTGAAACACTAACTGAAAAATTCTTTTTGTTCATTTGCGGTGATTTAAATTCATTTGGAGGGAATAAGTCTTATTGATAGCTACATATGTTCGTTACATTCACATACCGTAATATATAGATTGATGATTGAATTCTTCTGCTTTGTTAAATCAATTTACTGATTTCAAAATTTAAGGACAAAAACTTAGGTCCTCTTATATTAGGCATTCAAAGCAGAATCAATTTTTGCCCTAAATCTGTTTTTTAAGGCAATAAGTTGATTTGAAAAAAATAAAATGATTTACATACAGTTGGATTTGATTTCAAGATTTTCAAAAAGCTATTGATAAGGTAAACTCAAAGGGGAAAGAGAAAAGTTAAACTGAGCTACATAGTTAGATCGATCACAAGATACAAAAAGAAAAGGTACAGTTATATGAGAAAAGCAAGAATATTCAAGTAGAGTATAAAGTTGTTCTGCTTGATCATCAATTGCTCCTGTCTCCTTTAAAGTCACTACAAAGGTCCACATCTGAATGCGGAATATTCAAGTAGGGTACAAATTGATGAGATAATCACCATAACACCACCAAGATCTTAGCAATTAAAATTTTTCGGTACATGAGATATGGCATGGTTAGACAGTGCAACACGAACTATTCGAATTTATTACCTCTTATATGATAAGACTAACTTGAATTAAAGTGCCCTACTAAACTATTATCTAATTACGTTACCAATTTTATGTGGGTTCCAAGATTTTGCTTGTGTTACGTATCAATATTTTATCACTTCAATTATATTTTACTTTTTTCTATTGAATTACAACTTTAAAATGTTTTGGTTTGTAATTATTTACATTTAATAGCTTATGTTAGATATTATCCTTCTAAATTAGCACCACTACCTAACATTTCCCTGTTAGTTATAATTTAGCTTTGGAGGTAGAAAGGGCATAGAAAGAAGAGTCTTGCTAATATGACGGCACCTTTATCTACCATCAATAATGATACCACAATGATCACAAATTCCTGTACGCGTGGATTTGGCAACCAAAGCAGTGGAATTCAGAGATATTGAAGACCATAATTAAGAGCTAATGAAAAGCAAATCCATTGAGCATGATCATTTTATTAGGAAAAAGAAAAACACCGTGAAATATTGAATTTGGTGAATTTTTTTTTACATTTCTTTTTAATGGCACAAAAATGTTTTCACTTGTAATACTTCCAGCCGAATCCAAATATATATGCATGTGACAAAATACACACACACAAAAACATCTTCACTTCTAAAACGATCCAAAGACAAATACAATAATTATAGAATTCAATCCCTTTAATTCTTTTTTTATTATTTTTTTCATATTCTATTTATTCATTATCTCTTAGGCGACCTTTTAGAGCTCATAAAAAAATAAATATTTAAAAAGTTTAAGATGAATAATTCCGAAAAGTGTTTTCACATTCTTAGATTTAGGAATTCTCTTTTCTAATTTTATGCATGAATATTTTCTTTGACAGGAAAGTATTTTCAATTGACTTTCATTTTGAGCGAATCAAATGGATGAAAGTTCCAAAAAAAATACTTCCCCCAAACAAATGCACTGTAAATTAGGGTTTTAAGTCAGCCACCTTTAAAGTTTAAATGGCCAAATGTAATTCTCACTTCCCATATGTATTCACTCAGTCTTGCTTCTATCCTCGGCACACCCTAAATTTTTATGCTTATTACCATGCATGCTAAAAGGAAAATCACTATATATTCATGACCTCCTGACTCGTAAAATATCTCTAGCTTGGATTAGGGGATATGTAAGCAAAAGTCAATTGGATAGCTCGGATACAGAATTTTTTCCGTTTTGTTCCTGTTGTGATTGATAGCTAGAATGAGACAACAGAAATAAATAAATAAAGCAACCAGAAATGTGGAGTCCTTAATCCCTGAATTAGAGAAGCAGCTGGTGTTGGCGACTAGCAGCAGCATTGGCGATAGGCAGGCAATGACTGGTGGCAGCAACTTCCGGCAACCGATGACCAATGAAGATGGCGGGTGGAGTTGTGCTTTAATAGTTTTGTGGTTATAGAAATATGGAAGTGGAACCGCAGTAATAAATGTAGCTAGGTAATTGATCCGACACCGTGTTGTTCGAGAAATTTTATTCCGTGTGGAATACAAATTTACATTTTGATTTCTCTCCATGTAAGCCAAACGCCATAGTGTTCTACACTTGATCACGAATAAGTAAGCTTTCATAAACTTTCATAAAATTCAATGAAATTTCACTATCGAGAAATTCAATTCCACATTGAATGTAAAAATATACTATATTGACAATATTTTTAATAGGTATATTTTTATTCCTTTATTCCTTTATAAGTTTTTTCGGTTAATATATATATTTATGTATATATGTATGTATATATGTATATGTATATATATTTATGTATATATGTATATATGTATGTGTGTGTATGTATACGTGTGTGTATACATACATATATATATATATATATATATATATATATATATATATATATACTTTCTTTTTTTTTTTTGAAGAATCTCACTCCCCAAATGGGATTCATGATTCTCTCAAGAAACTAGAAAAATTTTTCACTGAGAAAACAAGTGGTGGATGAGGCATTCATTCTTCACTTATCCACCCTCACCTTTGCCCTAATGAACATAAAATTTTTCATGCCTATATTTCCTACTTTTCATAATTATTCGGAACTATTAAGTCCAAAAGTAATGCTAGGTATAAAAAGATTGATAAGAAACTTAACATCATATTATAGAAAAAGTATGTCAGGTCATTTGTTATATTGATATGTGCATATATACTCATCACCAGACCTCCATCGTCGACCGCCACATTCAGCGGTCATCGTCAACCACCAATGTACACCAACTACGATTTCTACAGACATGGAGAACGAGAGACATAGCAACACACAAATAAGAGCAACGCGATAGACAAAATCGATGTGAATGAGTAAAGCGATTAACACTCAGGCCATGGATTCGACACCATCACCTAGGGAGGGAGGGAGGGAGGGAGGGAGGGAGGAAGGAAGAGAGAGAGAGATTATTGATGAGTTTTTATGCATTAAAATTGTGTTTGACAGCTAATGAATTAATTTATATCATGTAAATCACGACAAAAGTTTTCCGATTTAACAATTCTCAGAACTCCTTTACACATTTTTTTATAGGCATATCGTGGAACAATTTATGGTGAATGATAAATTTTAACTATTGCAAACTGAGATTACTAGATTGACTCAAATGAAATTCCCGAGTAATGTTCTAAATCAGATGGAGAGATTCGAATGTGATTGAAGCGGCATCAACTTAGTTTTTGTTAAAATGAGCGTAATAAATAACTTATAGAAGATTACATAGCTAATGAAACTGATCAGTCGCTGTTGATGATCGAATCAGATAGTACAACATTCATGCCGTTCCTTGTGCGCGTCACTTTGCTCACGCCACTCCTCTTCTTCAGTCAAGAGAAAATGAGAGAGGAGAGCGAGAGACTATTATATTTGTGGGCATTTTTATTTTTTACGATGGGCCTCTTTTCTTTGGGCCCGTTTGATTCGGTTTTGGGGAAATGCCCTTAGGAGAATGCAAATACCTTTGAGATAAATGGGTTTTCCGAAATGCTAGACTGTTTGGTAAACTATAACTGAAAAGTGCTTTAGGGAAATGCAAGACTATTTGGTAAACATATATTTGAAAAGCCCTTTTGTGTGACCAAATTAAGTTTTTTAGCTTTAGTATTTTTAAAATTGCAAAGAAGAAACAATGACTATATAACATTTTACATTTTCATGTTGAGAGTAATGTAAAAGATATATATTAGTAAATTTATTTAAAAATTATATTAAAAGAATTTGATTATAGATTAGATGTAAAGCTCAACTTTTGGCCTAAGGTTCTTTTAGGTTTGTTTTCAACTTTGAATATTTTTTTTAATTATTATAGTATTAATCATCTTCGTTAATTAATGATCATTCTAGTGTATTGATAAAAAGTTGGGCTATTGATTGTCAAAAGATAAAAATGACAAAAAAAAAAAAAAAGGTGAACCCAACATTTGCAAAGGGTTTTTATTATTTTTTAAAAAAATAAAAATAAAATCCGATAAAACTCCATCGCTAATCAACGACGGTTGGGGTGTGGGAAAGATGATCGGTTTTAAGAAAAAAAAAGTCAATGGATGAATAGTGGAGGTGGACTTGCATTTTCGAAATGCTAAAAACCTAAAGTAAGTCCCTACCTGCTTTGAGTTTTCAGCATTTCAAATGCCAGCATTTGGCTAAGGACACCTCCAAATGCTGAACCAAACACCTAATTTTTTCCTAATAGGCTTTCGGGATTGAAAGCCCCTTGGGAATGCTGAACCAAACGGGGCCTTTGACTGGCTGGCCTCTATCTATTGAGCGATCATGTTTCATGAGCATTTACAATGGGCCTCTATTCTTTGACCAGGCTCTTCTCGTTGACTTTGAAAATTTGATCGACACCGAATTAAACCTCCTTTCTTCTTTATTTAATGCTTGTTTAGTTTTTTATATTTGTTGGTTTGCTGTTTTGTTTATATATCTATCAATCTATCTACTTTTCTTTGTTCCTTTTCTGTTGTTTAAATTGTGTGCCTAATTTGTTGACTATATTTCACTTGTCAAAATTTATAAACAAATTGAAAATTATGTCTAGCAAGAACTTTGTCCACTAAATGTAGACCTTGAAAATTTTTGCGAATAATAAAGTTCAAAACTTCTGCAAAGGTGTGCATTGGATCCGATTCAACCCAAAAGCCAAATTGAATTGGTTTGCACCGACCATTTCAAGGCCTAATCTACAGAGAGGTGATTCAATTCTAGATTCCGTGAAACCAAAATGGTTTCCAAGCCTCTTCGACAAAACGTACGTTTGCATGAATGAAGAATTGAACATTTTCAACATGAAGAAATACCAACATAACCACTTAACTAACAAAGTTTTGTAACCACTAGGGTTTGCCCCAGTGGCCACTCTTCCAACATGGAAGGGGTCCTACAATGAGGCAGGGCAAAAGTCTAAGAGTGAGAGTTAGAGTGAGAATAGAGTAGGACCGACAAAATAAAAAACAAAGTTTTTGTCATGATATGGTGTCACTTATTTGATTATTTTAATATCACTTTTATATTCAGAAGGTGAATACAGCATTCAAAACATGAATATCTCCGCTTGATATCTCCATGGAAGATTTTTAACTTGTGATACTTCTTTTACAATCCCTCAAAAGTTTTTCCCTTTTCACAACATCATAATAATTTAAGAGATTTGAATATTGGATTTCAAATTCTGACAAGACGAATATAAGAGTAGATATTCTCTCTGCTTAGACTTTAACTACATCATAATAGATTTTCATGTTGCCTCAAATTTTATGTGAATCGGATTTAAAATAATGTAAGTCACCTAAAATGTTAATTTAAATTTTTTGCCTTTCAAAAGCATGAGATTGCTCAGTTAGTCATCTAGCGAGCTCGCCATCCTTTGGAACGGCTAACGCACTGTGCACGTGAAACATTTTCAAAAGATATATGCCTGTGGGTGTTCCTCAATAATCAATTGTAGAAATATTACAATATATAATGTATGAGGGTTAAGACATGCGTATTTCGATCATGTATACAAAGATAATGGACAGCTATGTATGAAGAAGATATAAGAAAATAAGGGCAGCTCAGAAAATCTAACCATGAGAAGAGGAAAAGAAAATGGGTGGTCTTTTATGAAATGAGTGGACATCAGAAAAAGAAAAGAAGGTAAACTTAAGAAATCTAAAAGTGAGTCAAAGAGGTATTTTCCCTTATATTTACCAGTAAAGTGTAGAGATATTGCATGTTTGTAACGAAATGATATTTTAAGAATTTTACAAAATCATTTTAATAGAAATTATTCGAATTATTATTCAATAGAAAAAAATTACTGACACTATTTATGACTAAATTGCAATTACGTGTATGGATAGAGATGATATGTTAAGACTGAAAATTTTATTTTATTTTGGTAAAATTCAAACTTTAAAATTGGACAAAGTGAGATATAAGATAATATTATTAATTCACGCATTTGCCCTGGACAAAACATTTGTAAAGCAACTAAATGAGGATATTTTGGAAAAGAAAGTGATTGTCATCCATAAAAAAATTAATTGACCTTGTTTATGTTATACTATAGTATAGATACATGATTCAATGCTCTGTTTATTTCTCGCAGGAAATGAATTAAAGGTCTTTTTCTTGGATAAATGCAACAAGTGTGCATCTTTGTGGCTATATTTTTAAAAACATCGGGAAGCTCACGTTAAGTAAAAATCATTTCACATATAGTATTATTCAAAAGAAAAAACTAGAAAGACAAAAAAAGTAGAAGTCATTATTAAGGATATATATATATATTTTTTTGGGTCTAAATTATTAAGGAAAATATATAATTTTTTTCCTTTTTCCTTATTTGTTATCATAATTTATTTATTTATTTATTTTTGTCAAAAGTTATCATAGAATTAACACAATGCTCTTTGAAGTTTCTCAAAGTGTGAGGATCACGCTTAGTCGTTGAATTGAATCTAGACCAAACCCAATTCTTCGAGTACTCTCTCTCTCTCTCTCTCTCTCTCTCTCTCTCCATCTTCCATTGCTCAGTCGCGTCTGCTGATGACGAAGTATCAAATTCCATCGTTTATCAACCGTCCAATCTTAAATCTTTGGTAAACTCTAGAACAATGTAAATTCGTGTTGAAACTTACAATTCACATTCAAAGTGTTAGTGTTAATGGTTAAATTTATCTATTGGGTTAGCTCTTTTTCAGTTGGAAAAATGATTCTTTCAACTCTTTTTTCATAATGTTAGTTAGAATATGTTGGTGACTGAACTATGTGCTTTTGCAGCCAATTAAAGGCTTTGAATTTGTGATTGTGATCAGTCACCCAGGAGGTGCTCAATGCTTTATAGATTTTTCAATTATGTATCAGCAAAAATTTTGGACCTTTTCACGTTGATGCTCCCCATTGCAATTGTGTAGATGTTTCCTATCTTATTTATCGGTTCGAGCGGTATCAATCAACAATTGCGGTATATGGTGGCTTGAGGACATTTACAGGAATTAAATGATAATTTCGCGCTGGAAATTAGCAAACTAATTACACTTTCCTTTTTGGGGCCAGTCGCTCCTTGGCTACAAAGAAGCCTCTGTTTGTTCGTGATGTATGTGACATCCCGAATTTTCGGTTCTGTTTTCTTACGATTGAGCAGGCGTTTCATTGACGTGTTTATAGGGCTATTCTCGGAACTGATCATTCTTGAGATAACGGGACTATCAGGGGAAATTATTAGGAATTTTAAGGCAAATAGACTTGATAATTCGACCGGGAATCGGCTTCTCGACCGTGTCCATCTTTAGAGGCCATCTCGGCACGGTTAAAAAATTCGATTTGAAATCGAGATAGACGGATCGCGAGTGATGCGTGGCTAATAGTGGGTGACACCACTAAATTAGAAAATTCATGTCGGCCGGCACTAGACTGATTTTCTTATTGTTTTGGTACCCTGTGTTCGTATTTGGATCCTCGAGATTTTCACGACAACTGAGAGTCGCCAATGAGTCGAGTGGGTTCATAGTGGCTCGAAGAAAATCGACCACGAGTCAATTGCACTTAAAAATATCTGAAAGTTACCCGATAGGCTAGGTTACGCTACTAACGCGTCGAATTGAAATTAACCGTCAATTCGAGTCCGATTTCAGAAATTGAAGTTTCGATCATATCACAATAAAGTCTAGGAGTGTTGACTCAGTCTCAGAAGATTTTCGGAGATCCCGAGATTTTTTCGGAAAATCGTTACGGACGCCGCGGAAAATCAACGGAAATTCGGATAGGCCAAATTAAAAGAAATTTTGACTTCCAAGCCGAGCTTTTGAGTATTGAGGACTTATAGAAAATTGTTCGGGCTTTTTCCTTAGAAATTTTGGACGTTGATTTGGGAAATTTAAGTCCAAGATTGAATGAATTTCGGAGCTTTGAAGGGGCTGTTTTTTTCATCAAAAATTGGATTTTATGGAAAATTCTATGTTGGAAAGTATTGGGGAACAAGTAGATAAGCTTGAAGACTAATTGGGCTATCTAATGATGGTTTTAGATATTTGTTTTTGGACTTTTGTTTCCCCCTTCTTCAGCTTCTCTCGCAAGCCAAGCCACCGACTGATTTCCCTCTCCTTCTTCGTGCGAAGCCCTTGCATCACCGTGTCCAGCTCTGCTCCTATTTCTTTTTCATTTTCTTCATGTTTCTCTATCCATCAAGCAGCTGAATCCCTCCATTTTTCCTCACGCTAGCCCCACGTATTTCTCCCTCCACATAAGCCATTTACTGCCACGTTTTTCTCTCCCTAGTCATACCAACGAAACCTCTTCCCCATAGTTGACCGAAAGAATCCCTTCGCTGCTCCACTTCGGTTTGTTCTCTTTAGCTCCACCGAGACAACGAAACCGCCGAAGGAAGCCACGAGATTCACTGAACTGCCAGCCGTTGCCACGTCTTTACTCGGTCAACCGAAGGAACTCTTCCCAACTGTGTTGGCTCCTCCTGCACGAAGACAGCAAGTGGAGCAGTTGTCCTCGTCCGAAGTTGTCCTCCACGCGTCCTGCAACAACGGAATTTCATCCCACCGAAGTCGCACAGCACCAACCGAAGCTTCTTGTTGACCGAGCATCCCATCTCCGCGAAGCAAAATCCATCGAAATAGCTCCGTTCTTCGCCGCAACGTCTCACGAATTCGTGCAGCCCCATCCAACGAAGTTCGTGAGCCCATCTCCATCAAATACGGCCCAGCATCCAGCCCACGCAAGTCAGATTCAGTTAGTTTTGGGGGCCCACCTTCACAGCAATTCAGGCCCAAATTTTAGTCTTCGAGCCCATCAATCCAGCAACAAGTCTTTGAGCCCAAGTCAGCAAGCCCAACTCAATTTGGGTCCAGCCCAAAAGCAAGAACAAATCTCAGTTGGGCCGGGATTTGTTGGGCCCGAGTCTAAGGCCCGGCCCAAGCTCACCGGTGTCGCCGAAAATCCGATTTTGGCCGCCGTCGCGTCGCCGTTGCGGTGGTCGGTCTCCGCTTTTGCCAAGTGAGTTTTACTCACTAATGCTTTCTTAGTTTGTTAATTATGCTTAGGGTTAGTTAGATTTAAATTTAATGCAATTAGGTGGTTAGAGTAATTTAGATAAATTAAATTAGAGACTTATTGATGCATGGTAGGTGGTTAAAAATAGTCATTAGCTAGTAGACGTGCCATGTTAATTATTGAGCGAGTCTCGGTAATTTTCCGGGCTCGTTTCGGCTTCCAATCATGCAATACAGGCCTAAATTGGATTTTTAGTATTTATTTATTTAATTTTCGAAATTAATTATTTAATTAATTATTTTCCGGAAATTAAGGCTGAGATGGCCGACGACCGGAATTTCGTGTTGATGATCATGGTGTAGTTCGTTTATTTATTTGAGCTTTACTTAGTGCTAAAATAAATTATGAGGTCAATATTGTTGACCATAGTTAAGAAGGTCGGGTGGGACCGTAAATCCACTAAATGTTAAGAGGGTCGGGTGGGACCGTAAAGCCACTAAATGTTAAGAGGGTCGGGTGGGACCGTAAACCACTAAATGTTAAGAGGGTCGAGTGGGACCGTAAAGCCACTAAATGTTAAGAGGGTCGGGTGGGACCGTAAAGCCACTAGCTCTTGAGAGGGTCGGGTGGGACCGTAAAGCCACTAGATCTTGAGAGGGTCGGGTGGGACCGTAAAGCCACTAGATCTTGAGTGTGGCATCTAAAAGGGCACGTGGGCTTGGTGACTTGATGCATCACTTTGGTGAACGAGTGCTTGAGAGAATGCACGTGGGCCCAGGGAATTAAGTGAAGCATCTTGGAAGAGACACGTGGGCTCGGTGATTTGATGCATCACTTTGGTGAACTAGTGCCTTAGAGAATGCACGTGTGCTCTATGACATGTAATCGACTAGTTCGATTTGTTATGAGTAGTTGGGTGCCTATTATGAATTGTATCTTGATTTGCGAGGTGGAATCGAGGCCAAGGTAAGTCCTCGACATGTACATGTTTAGGCAGCCCGTAGTGTATTGGCTTACTAATCGAGTCTTAGGGGTAGAACTCGGAGGCGTGGTCTCATCGTGGTTATTGAATAACCATTTCGGGACCCTGAGGAGGAGCTATTGGAAGAGGGACTTGAAGAGGAGAAGGATTTTTGAAGAAGAAAGTGATTCAGAGAGGGATCTTGAGTACAACTTGGATGTGGATTGAGATCCAATTCCTTTTTGTGAACCCTGTCTTGGTGTAGATAGGTGTGAGACTTTTTATGCTATAAATAAAAGTGTGGTTGTGATTTTCAATGAGAAAAATATGGCCTGCTTTTCTATCCCATTATTTTTATTGTGCAGGGATTCTTAAGCTTTCACTTCCGCATGCGCATAATAAATTGAAAGGGTCGGCGATACATAATCCTGGGATATCGCATTTGAAAATCGACCAAGGGAAGGGATGGACGCGTGCCCGAGGATCGGGGCGTGACATCCTGTTTAAGTGGTATCAGAGCGAAGTTCAAGATTGGAGTGATAAGGAGCGATGGTTCATGGGATAGTTGGTAGGAAAGGCCTTTAAATTCATGCTGGTGCATGTCTGTGTTAGTTGAGTGCTAAAACTGTTTGTCGTGTGTGAATCGCTCATCTTCTAATCCAGTATGGATTAGGAAGGCAGGTGTCGAAAAAGGCGAACCATGAGCGATCAGGAGTTTAGAACTTCTAGTAAGAGAGGACAGTGTCCTCTGTGACTCGGGGTAAAGCGCCAACAAAGGTCGGTACTCGAGGTTGTTGTGGCAGAGTGTTGACTCTGGTCAACTCGAGCGTAAGAGTACCACCGCAGGTTGGTACTAGGGTAGCAGCGTCGAATGATCCTAAGTTCGATAGGATCGTTCTGATGCAAGTGTTCCTTGTGATCTGGATGAGCCAGAAAGAGCGGGATCAAGTTGTTGTTGTTGTTGCTATCTTTGTCGAGGTCCAACCTAAAAGGATGATCGGGAATAGATTTCGATATCTGAGTCAAGATTCAGTGTAGGCAGACTTGAAATTCGGTCAGGGAAAAGACTGATGTCGAGGGAAGAGTATTTTATTCCACCAGTGGGCAAGGTGGAATGGTCAAGTCAGCATTGAGACAAATGGTACATGTTGTTCCATGGAAGATGGTATAGATCAGTCTCATGTATTCTGAGGACAAGAATTAGTGGTAAGTGTCGCCAGCACGGACAGTGATTTATGGGTTGTCTGCATAGGTAGATGAAATCTCGACAAGGGTTACTGCTATTACCGTCGATAAGACAGGTCAAAAGAGTGCGCCATAGAACGCACCGTGAAATTTGTGGGATAGGCCTCCGATACAAGAAATAGTGCATGCTAGCACCTGACAGGAGGTGGAAAACTCACCGGTTAGGTGTTGAAATTGTGGGAGGAAACATGGATGAACTCAGTGCTTGGGTATGGCGAGAAGGATAACAATGGAATCGACCCTACACCAATCAGAGGAAGAATAAAATTGGGAAAATGTTATCAGGATAACACAACAGAGTTTTGGTTAAAGTTCGGGGATTTTTTGTTTGTGAAATAAAGCGGAAAAAAGGGGAATCACTAACTATAGTTGTGCTTGACTAGCTGTTGAGGTGTGCTTTGGCACTACATGAGTAGAGTGGGCTCATGAAACATCATGTGGTATTGAATCATGGTTATGGAGTAATCCAGCTTAGTCTATTAGCACATGAAAGTGTCGAATTTATTGAAAGTCGAAAAGAATCTTCGATTTCATTAATTTCGTCAAGTGAAGGCAACCTGCTTGTTGGACGAAGGTTGCCAGGGTTACTTGATGATGGTCATAGTTAAGACAGATTAGAGAATTGGAAATGGAACGACATCTCAGTGGTCTAAGAATTTCTAGATGTGTTGTCATAAGAACTGTCAGACTGTTGCCCAAGGAAGGAATAGGATTCGTTGCAATCATGCATCAACCTTGGTCAACTCAATTAGGTGAGATCAAGGACAAGTGTTCTTTACCAAAGATCAGTGAATGGTGTGACTAGTTATAAAGAGTATCGATGTTTTAAAGGTTGATTTGAGATTATGAAGTCATCAGTTGAGAGCCAGAAAGGAGGTTATACTGAAACCAACTATCTGTACTTGATATGGACTTTACGAGAATACTGTAAGGTAGTTTGGCCTGGCGAGCACTCTAACTACTTTCATGGATATGATGAACCGGATATTCAAGGAATATTTAGACCAATTTGTGATCGTGTTCATTGATGATATCTTAGTCTATTCTAGAAGTGATGAAGAGCATGAGAATCACTTGAGATTAGTGCTCCAGACTTTAAGGACACATCAGTAGTATGTTAAGTTTAGCAAATGCGAGTTTTGGTTGACTCGTGTTGCGTTCTTAGGTCATGTGATTTCCGGAGAAGGAATCTCCGTCGACCCAAGCAAGATAGAAGCCGTGATCAATTGGCAGAGACTGACTACAGTGACAGAAATCAGAAGTTTTTTGGGATTGGTAGGTTATTACAGACGGTTTGTGGAAGGCTTCTCAGCGTTAGCATCGCCTCTAACTAAGCTCACGAAGAAAGAAGAGAATTTTGTGTGGTCGGACAAGTGCGAGCGTAGTTTTCAAGAGCTAAAGGAAAAGCTGACTACCGCACCTGTGCTGACTATTCCATCTGGTCCTGGAGGATTTGAGATCTACAGTGACGCGTCTTTTAGAGGGTTGGGTTGCGTGTTGATGCAACATGGTACGGTTGTTACATACGCCTCCCGTCAGTTGAGACCGTATGAATTAAATTATCCGACGCATGACTTAGAGCTCCCAGCTATTATCTTTGCCCTAAAGATTTGGAGACATTATTTATGTGGTGAGAAATTTCAGATCT
Organism: Eucalyptus cloeziana; assembly: GCA_014182715.1. Taxonomy (NCBI): domain Eukaryota; kingdom Viridiplantae; phylum Streptophyta; class Magnoliopsida; order Myrtales; family Myrtaceae; genus Eucalyptus; species Eucalyptus cloeziana. The sequence continues at coordinate 3,710,611 of CM024640.1, forward strand.
TCACAGACCATCAAAGTCTCAAGTACTTGTTTTCTTATAAGGAGTTGAACATGAGACAGCGCCGATGGATGGAATTATTGAAAGACTACGACTGTGATATCCTATATCACCCGGGAAAGGCGACTAAGGTCGCCGATGCTTTGAGTCGGAAGTCTTCAGTAGCACAGATCTTGATTAAAGAATGGAACTTAATCGAGAGAGCTCGGGATTCGGAATTCAAATTTGAGGTAGGCCACCTTTAAAATTTTATGGCCACCCTCAGAATTGAACCGGATGTCCAAGTTAGAATCAAACAACTTCAACCGACAGATCCAGATGTACAGAAGATTCTTCAGGAGGACACAGAGAAAAGAAAGGCTGAGTTTCAGATTTCTGATGACGGAATTTTAAGGTTCCAAGGACGTTTGGTTGTACCTAACGATGTAGAGCTTAGAGAAGATATTTTATCTGAAGCACATCGTAGTAGTTACAGCGTTCACCCTGGAAGCACTAAAATGTATCAGAATTTACGTCAACACTATTGGTGATTAGGTATGAAGGCGGATGTAGCCAAACATGAGTGTCTGACGTGTCAATAAGTAAAAGCTCAGCATTATAAGTCAGGAGGACTTCTGCAACCACTTTTGATCCCAGAATGGAAATGGGAGCATATCACGATGGACTTTGTGACTGGATTACCGAGAAGTCAGAGAGGTAGCGATTCAATTTGGGTGGTAGTCAACAGATTGACAAAGTCGGCTCACTTCATTGCAGTTCGAAAGGACTTCAGTCTTGATAGGCACACAGACCTGTACGTGCGTTAGATAGTTCGAATGCATGGAGTACCAGTTATGATAACCTCAGACAAAGACCCGAGGTTTACTACAGCCTTTTGGAAAAGCTTGCAGAGTGCTCTTGGTACAAAGCTTCAGTACAGTACGGCGTATCATCCTCGGACGGATGGCGATCGAGAGGACAATTCGAGACTCTCGAGGACATGTTGAGAGCTTGTGTAATAGACTTCAAGGGAAGTTGGGAAGATCAGCTTCACCTGGTAGAATTCGCCTACAACAATAGTTATTAGCAGAGCATTCAGATGGCTCCATTCGAAGCGTTGTATGGCAGAGCATGCAGAACACTAGTGTGTTGGGATGAAGTTGGGGAAAGAAAGATCACAGGTCCAGAGTTAGTTCAACAGTCAGTGGATGCCGTGACAGTGATTAGAAACAGACTAAAGACCGCGCAGAGTAGACAAAAAAGTTACGCAGACAAGCGCCGAAGACCTTTGGAATTCCAAGTTGGTGATCACGTTTTTCTAAAGGTGTCACCAATGCGGGGAACTTCGCGCTTTGGCAAGAAAGGCAAACTGAGTCCGAGGTACGTGGGTCCATTCGAGATTCTTGAAAGAATCGGGACCTTAGCGTATCGTCTTGCATTGCCACCAAGGTTGGCGCAAGTGCATGACGTCTTCCACGTGTCGATGTTGAGGAAGTACGAGCCTGACCCAACACACGTGCTCAATTTTGAAGAATTGGACGTGGATGACAGAGTGTCATACGTGGAGAGACCGGTCCAGATTGTAGATAGAAAGGAGCAAGTACAGCGTACAAAGACCATTCCGTTGGTCAAAGGGGTTTGGCAACACCACGGTACAGAAGGAGCAACTTGGGAGACTGAAGAGTCGATGAGAAAATTGTACCCCCACCTATTTGCTTAAGTTGTAAGGTTTAAATTTCGAGAACGAAATTTTTATAAGAGGGGAAGAGTTGTGACATCCCGAATTTTCGGTTCTGTTTTCTTCTGATTGAACGGGCGTTTCATTGACGTGTTTATAGGGCTATTCTCGGGCGATCATTCTTGAGATAACAGGACTATCTGGGGAAATTATTAGGAATTTTAAGGCAAATAGACTTGATAATTCGACCAGGGAATCGGCTTCTCGACCGTGTCCATCTTTAGAGGCCATCTAGGCACGGTTAAAAATTCGATTTGAAATCGAGATAGGGCGGATCGACAAAGTGATGCGTGGCTAATCGTGGGTGACACCACTAAATTAGAAAATTCATGTCGGCCAGCACTAGACTGATTTTCTTATTGTTTTGGTACCCTGTGTTCGTATTTGGATCCTCGAGATTTTCACGACAACTGAGAGTCGCCAATGAGTCGAGTGGGTTCATAGTGGCTCGAAAAGAAAATCGACCACGAGTCAATTGCACTTAAAAATATCTGAAAGTTACCCGATAGGCTAGGTTACGCTACTAACGCGTCGAATTGAAATTAACCGCCAATTCAAGTCCGATTTTAGAAATTGAAGTTTCGGTCATGTCACAATAAATTCTAGGAGTGTCGACTCAGTCTCAGAAGATTTTTCGGAGATTCCGAGATTTTTACAGAAAATCGGTTCGGACGCCACGGAAAATCAACGGAAATTCGGATAGCCAAATTAAAAGAATTTTGACTTCCAAGCCGAGCTTTTTTGAGTATTGAGGACTTATAGAAAATTGTTCGGGCTTTTTCCTTAGAAATTTTGGACGTTGATTTGGGAAATTTAAGTCCAAGATTGAATGAATTTCGGAGCTTTGAAGGGGGCTGTTTTTTTTCATCAAAAATTGGATTTTATGGAAAATTCTATGTTGGAAAGTATTGGGGAACAAGTAGATAAGCTTGAAGACTAATTGGGCTATCTCATGATGGTTTTAGATATTTGTTTTTGGACTTTTGTTTCCCCTTCTTCAGCTTCTCTCGCAAGCCAAGCCACCGACTGATTTCCCTCTCCTTCTTCGTGCGAAGCCCTTGCATCACCGTGTCCAGCTCTGCTCCTATTTCTTTTTCATTTTTCTTCATGTTTCTCTATCCATCAAGCAGCTGAATCCCTCCATTTTTCCTCACGCTAGCCCCACGTATTTCTCCCTCCACATAAGCCATTTACTGCCACGTTTTCTCTCCCTAGTCATACCAACGAAACCTCTTCCCCATAGTTGACCGAAAGAATCCCCTTCGCTGCTCCACTTCGGTTTGTTCTCTTTAGCTCCACCGAGACAACGAAACCGCCGAAGGAAGCCACGAGATTCACTGAACTGCCAGCCGTTGCCACGTCTTTACTCGGTCAACCGAAGGAACTCTTCCCAACTGTGTTGGCTCCTCCCCTGCACGAAGACAGCAAGTGGAGCAGTTGTCCTCGTCCGAAGTTGTCCTCCACGCGTCCTGCAACAACGGAATTTCATCCCACCGAAGTCGCACAGCACCAACCGAAGCTCCTTGTTGACCGAGCATCCCATCTCCGCGAAGCAAAATCCATCGAAATAGCTCCGTTCTTCGCCGCAACGTCTCACGAATTCGTGCAGCCCCATCCAACGAAGTTCGTGAGCCCATCTCCATCAAATACGGCCCAGCATCCAGCCCACGCAAGTCAGATTCAGTTAGTTTTGGGGGCCCACCTTCACAGCAATTCAGGCCCAAATTTTAGTCTTCGAGCCCATCAATCCAGCAACAAGTCTTTGAGCCCAAGTCAGCAAGCCCAACTCAATTTGGGTCCAGCCCAAAAGCAAGAACAAATCTCAGTTGGGCCGGGATTTGTTGGGCCCGAGTCTAAGGCCCGGCCCAAGCTCACCGGTGTCGCCGAAAATCCGATTTCGGCCGCCGTCGCGTCGCCGTTGCGGTGATTCGGTCTCCGCTTTTGCCAAGTGAGTTTTACTCACTAATGCTTTCTTAGTTTGTTAATTATGCTTAAGGTTAGTTAGATTTAAATTTAATGCAATTAGGTGGTTAGAGTAATTTAGATAAATTAAATTAGAGACTTATTGATGCATGGTAGGTGGTTAAAAATAGTCATTAGCTAGTAGACGTGCCATGTTAATTATTGAGCGAGTCTCGGTAATTTTCCGGGCTCGTTTCGGCTTCCAAAAAGCAATACAGACCTAAATTGGATTTTTAGTATTTATTTATTTAATTTTCGAAATTAATTATTTAATTAATTATTTTCCGGAAATTAAGGCTGAGATGGCCGACTAACCGGAATTTCGTGTTGATGATCGTGGTGTAGTTCGTTTATTTATTTGAGCTTTACTTAGTGCTAAAATAAATTATGAGGGGTGCAATATTGTTGACCATAGTTAAGAAGGTCGGGTGGGACCGTAAATCCACTAAATGTTAAGAGGGTCGGGTGGGACCGTAAAGCCACTAAATGTTAAGAGGTCGGGTGGGACCGTAAATCCACTAAATGTTAAGAGGTCGAGTGGGACCGAAAAGCCACTAAATGTTAAGAGGTCGGGTGGGGCCAGTGAAAGCCCACTAAATCTGAGAGGCGGGTGGGACCGTAAAGCACTAAATCTTGAGAGGGTCGGGTGGGACCGTAAAGCCACTAGATCTTGAGAGTGGCATCTAAAAGGGCACGGGCCGGTGAATTGATGCATCACTTTGGTGAACGAGTGCGAGAGAGAATGCACGCGTGGGCCGAGGGGAATTAAGCGAGGCATCTTGGAAGAGACAAGTGGGCCGGTGATTTGATGCATCACTTTGGTGAACTAGTGCCTTAGAGAATGCACGTGTGCTCATGACATGTAATCGACTAGTTCGATTTGTTATGAAGTAGTTGGGTGCCTATTATGAATTGTACCGATTTGCGGAGTGGAATCGAGGCCAAGTAAGTCCTCGACTGTACATGTTTAGGCAGCCCGTAGTGTATTGGCTTACTAATCGAGTCTTAGGGGGTAGAACTCGCTGAGACGTGGTCTCATTGGTTATTGAATAACCATTTCAGGACCCTGAGGAGGAGCTATTGGAAGAGGGACTTGAAGAGGAGAAGGATTTTTGAAGAAGAAGGTGATCCAGAGAGGGATCTTGAGTACAACTTGGATGTGGATTGAGATCCAATTCCTTTTGTGAACCCTGTCTTGGTGTAGATAGGTGTGAGACTTTTATGCTATAAATAAAAGTGTGGTTGTGATTTTCAATGAGAAAAATATGGCCTGCTTTTCTATCCCATTATTTTTATTATGCAGGGATTCTTAATCGCTTCCGCATGCGCATAATAAATTGAAAGGGTCGGCGATACATAATCCTGGGATATCGCATTTGAAAATCGACCAAGGGAAGAGATGGACGCGTGCCCGAGGATCGGGGCGTGACAATGTAGGTTGGGCAATGACACGGAATAAGATAATCCCGGTTCTACTCCCACTAGCACCGTGCTAAAGAGATGGTGACAAGCTTGCTCAAAATGAGCATTACTCATTTTGTAATGGGTGTGGACCTCCTATAGCAACGCCCGAGGCATCCACAGTTTTATTTGCCCTTTCCATTACTTTTTATGATAAAAAATATTGGAGTTTTGCGCAAGACAATAGCAAGGTGATTCATGAATGGAGAGAGAACTTACCAATTCATCATGTCATTAGTCACTTGTCTTCAATTGTTCTTAAACTTTTATTATGTTTCTTTGCCTCTCTTGTAATTATTTCATTTTGGTATCTTAATTATAATATTGCTATTTTTATTTGCTTCTTCAGTCATAGTGACTAGTAGTTTTTTATTCTTTTCCATCTCCATTGTCTCAATAACTTTCCACCAAACCTATGTGCTTGCTGGAAACTTCATATGCCCTTGGAAATTCATTTTTCTGAATGGCTTACTGAAGTCCTAAGTTTGCTTTTAGTATTTGCTTATTGCTTGCAATTTTGGTAATCTTGTGAACAACACATACCACGATAGAAGGTCGTTATGTGTAACTGTTTGGAATATGAATAGGTCATTAATGAAATGGCTAGACAAGCGGCACACATGTTTGGTAGAGCAAGGGCCGGTACAAACGATAGTTGTTACAAAAATCTATTAGTTTTTGTGTTTAGTAGAAAAGAAATCGGGCGATGTTGCAGCACAAGAATGATTTTATTTTGTAACACAATTAAATCCGAAAATCATTTTACTTTCATTATTTTTTCTTAGTCAAAGAATGTCCGCTGAATTTTCACTGATATTAAAATTTTCCTCTTATATTATGTGTTTGAATACAATTTCAAAGCATTGTCAATTTTTGCCTCAAGGCAATTAATAGATTTAGAATAAATTATATAATTTACATATAGTTGGATTCAATTCCAAATTTTTTTAAAATACTATTAATAAGGGAAAAAGATAAACTCATCTACATTAATAAGGAAAATTCCAAATGAGGGCCTAAAGTGCCCACATTTTCTCAAATAAGGGTATAAAGTTAACATTATTTCAAATAAGGGCCTTAAGTAGACATTATTTCAAATAAAGGCCCAAAATGCTCTTATTTTCTCAAAAAAAAAATGGCTTGAAGTGGACATTATTTCAAAAAAGTACATAAAATACATATACCAATTTTCAAAGAAGGTCATGAACTCACCAAATGTGAAGGGCAATTTTGTCTTTTAAATATTTTAAGTTTTCTTCTTCTTTTTTTCCCTTTTTTCAAAAACCTTCAAAAACTATAGGGGGAAAAACACACAGGGGAAGAGGGTGCACCCTCCCGCCCGTGGTCGTCACCCCATCATAGGTGAGGTGGCAATGAGGCCGTCGGTGGTCACTGATGACTATAGGAGGGTTGGCGCTAGCGCCCTAGCCAATTAGGGTGTGCATGACAACACTTTTTTACGGGAAAGAGTTTTTTTTTTTTTTTTCCGAAATAGTTCTTTTCTATTTCTATTCTAAGGAATAATTTCTGAGTAAAAGAACATATTTGGTAACTACACAAAATTTCTACTCTTAGAATAGAAAAAAAATAGAAATGCGTTTGGTAATGCAACAGTTTTTTTTTTTTTTTTTTTTTTGTATTTATTTGTTTTTTATTCTTGCTCACGGATCGCCGACCGCCGCCGCGATCACCGACCGCCGCCGTTGCCGCCCGTCGCCAACCACCCGCCGGTCTGTCGACGATTGACGGTGGCTCGAGCGATTGAATGTGGCCACAGCAAGAGAGAATAATAAAATAAAATAAACTTATTTCTAGAAATTATTCCCGGGAATGTGAAGCAATTTTTTTTTTTTCTCGTTTCGCTCCAAATCTATTCTTGGGCTAACTTTCTATTCCTTGGAATAAAAATAACTTGGCGTTACCAAACAAGTTTACATTTTTTTGTTTTTGGGAACAAAAGAATAGAAATTGGGAGAAACAAAAACGTTATCATACGCAACCTTAAAGGTGAGAGGCAACTGGATGAGGGTCACCAGGCCTACGCAATAGCTAGTGATCATCGCTTAAACGGGGCAAAGGCAAGAGACCCTCCTCCAAATTTGGGAGAAGGTCACCGCCCTCTTCGGCCTCTAATGAGGCCGACGGGCCCTCATCCAGATCGGGGAGAGGGTCACCACCCTCTCCTACCTATTGGCCCTCATCTCTAGTCGACTAGGGTCACTCGTCCTCCCTTAGGTGCTGATGACCTCACTAGCCTTTATCGTTGCCCCACCAGTAATGGGGTGGCAACCACAAGCAAAAGGAGCACCCTCCCACTTGTGTTTTCTATCTCTTTTTAAAAAATGTTTTAATGTATAATCTAATTTAATTTAAATTAAATTGTATTTGGACTAAAATATCCCAAATTAGCCAAAAAAATTTGGCAACTAGCGAGACTAGATCTTTATTTGAAATTAACATCACTTAATGCTATTCTTTGAGATTCATATGAGCACTTTAAGTCATTTCATGCCGTTATTTAAGAAAATTAGGACACTTCGAGCCTTTAATTGAAATTTGTCCACATTAATAAATTGATTACAAATTTCAAAAGAAAAGGTACTCTTACATGAGAAAAGCAAGAATATCTCTTATTAGATTGAAATAAAAAAGAAAAAGAGGAGGAGGAAAAAGAAAAACAACTTTCACAATAGAGTACGCTTCATATTTATTATGAGCAAACTAAACTAAAAAATAAAAAAGAAAGGAAAAGAAAATTTCTGAAAAATGGAAAAATTTAAAAGAAGGAATGGATGCGCCACGGCACCAACATTCCAATCCCTGTCCTAGGAGTTATCACAGGCCCACTTAGCTTGTGCTTGGGTTGGAAGGCCCATGGGCTCGGCCCATACTATATGTTTTGGGCGGGCCAATTGCCTACATTAAATGGTCAGTCTCGAATGAAGAATATTCAAAACTGGTTTCAACATTAAATGTTGGCCCAAAAGATTTCCAATATAGCGCTATCAAATTTGGAAGTTTTAAAATCTTATCTTTAAAAGTTTGAAAGCTTTCTATTTTATGTATTTATTTTCCTACAAGTAAATCTTCTAGAAAGTACACTTGGATATATAAATATCCACCTAAGCTTAATAGATATATGCAATAATTTATGTCTCAACATGGTCATAGAGCCATCAAAGGCTAATATCCTCTTTCAACTCTTTCTTTTTCTCTCTTTTTTTTTTTTTTTTTTTTCCTACAAGGGTGGTCAGAATGGCCTTAGAAAATCCGCCGCCGCCGTCATCCACCTGGCCACTTGTCAAAGGATAACTCTACACACACTACATAACTCACATTATATTTTAATCCATCAACATTGTAGTAATCAGGAGCGAATGTTCAAATGAAAGATAAGACTCCTGCACCAATGAAGAAAGATAAGCAAAGGAAACAAATGGGACAAATGGGATTGAAGGAAAGCTATTCTGAACATATTGCTTTGGTTTACCATTGGCTTCCAGAGATTGGTGGTGTGGTTGCACTGGCCTACATTGGTTCCTTCCGGAATTGAAAGATTTACGATACTTGAATCATGGTTATATTTAGATGACATTTCACTACCATTGTTCTCCCCTTTCTGAATATTTGACGAACTTTAACAACTTCACTCATCCGGGGACGAGCTTTTGGATCTCGCTAAGACAGCGAGCGACCAACTTAAAAGCAATCTAGACTCCTCCTTTTAAGAACCCTTTCGAGCCTTGCATCCATCAATTTGTACAAATTTCTTTTCCTTCCTAGATTTGGCCAAACGTATTCAACAAGGTTATGTTGACCAGTAGGCCAACTTTTGTCTATGCCTCTCATGCCAATCAGAATTTCCAAAAGAACTACACTAAAATCATAGACATCGCTCTCTAATGTGGGGCGCCCTAAAACTAGTATATGTGCAGTCACTAGATGGGAAACGTTAAATAAGTACTGATTGGTCTATTTGGATAAAAATACAATCCACGAAGTACAATTCTTCAAATATCTTATGTACCCCTGGCAATTAGAAACAGGAACTTGACCTCACGGGCTAGAACAATAATTTGGTATGATTATACTAGGTAAAAACTCCGCTAGTTGCCGTGGAAAGAAGGATATCGGTATTGATCATGACATTATCAAAGTAATTAGTCAAATAAAAGATTACTAAAGCAAAAATTATGATATTATTAGCAATTCCGAAATACAATATTGTATCTCTTATCATCATAATGTGCATCATTCATGGCTTCAGCGAAGTAGTAATATATAGCATGATAGGCAACCTAACCAATTAATGACCCCAAAAAAAAAATCTAACTAATTAATCTGTAATACGAATGATGACGGTTCTTAGAAATTGTCAAGTCAAAATGATCTTTCGACAAAAAAAAAGTCAAAATGATCTGGATTTACGATTAAATAGTGAATGCATTTCAATTCATTGCTTCACTGAAATTATAAGGATATCTGTAGATAAGGAAAAAATAAAAATAAATAAAAATTTGGACTCTTAATCAATAGATGTATAGGATAAGTCAACTGGCTTTTTAATAATTTCAAACTTAATACTCATAAATGATAAATAGAAAAATATAATGAGAAAACACACAAATCATTGTGTATTACAGTAGACCTAAAATGCGTAAAGCAAAGAAAAAAATGATACCTTCTATGGATCTACATTTTTCGGTAGTTATCTTGTGCGTGCAGGACGGATAAATACAACTTTAGGGTGGGTTTAATTTCACATAAAATAAAAATTTTGAAAAAAAAATTGCTTCTAAAATTCATCTCTTATATCGCCTACAAAGATAACATTCTCATTATCCACGAAAATATTTAGATATAAAGTGTCGTTAATAATAAAAATACTTTCAATTGACTAATTACTTTAAAAACAAGCAATCATTTTTAAGAACATGTTTTCTAAATTATTCATTTTCTACAAAACAAATCAATGATCGAAATTAAGTAGTACTCGAAGAAACCTATTCCATTCTAAACCAAGAACCCTTTGGACAGGTAGGATTGAAGCACATAAATATTTATAAAGAAAAAAATTTAGTTATGAATCAGTGTTACGCTAATTAATGGTTGTGCATCCTACCCATCAATTAGGGTGCTTGAAGGGCATAGCGGAGATTTGGTCATTAATTGAAAAGAATAATATCAACCAAAGACTTATAAAAAAGAGACCAACAAAAATGAATTCACTTGCCAGCAAGGCATGAGTCATCAAAGCGCAAAATTAGTTAGACTATAATTCCACAAAAGCAAGCGATGTATAATGTTAAAATACACAACTTTGCTTCTCTTGGGATTTTTAATAGTCGGCTATATTTGGTCGTTCGAAATTTAATCGTGATAGAGGATAGGATAGGATATGAAATCCTGGGATTTTTCTATATCATATCTACTGTTTGGTGAATCGCAGCTTATATATTCACATCATATCATATGTATTTTTTTAAATATAAACGGTATATCATTGTAAATGAACCTAAAAGTTTATAAACGGAGATAGTGAAAATCTCCGTGATACTATTCCTTAATTTATTTTTATTTTTTTTATTTTATTTTTCGTCTCTTTTTAAATTATTTATTTATTATTTCATTTTTCCCCTTTCATCATTCTTTAAAAAATTTTATCAAATAGTAAACTGTACTAACATACCTAAAATACAAAAATACCTAAAATATATAATAAATATAAATATATAATTTATAGAATGAATGTTTATTATAAGATAAAATTAAAGTTGAATATATAAATTAAAATAAGATTAAATTAAAAAATCAATTTTTATTTGTAATTTTTAATTTCTTTAACTTAGAATTCAATTATATTGAAATATAATTTTAATTTTGTTAATTTAAGAAATTTATTATTTGAGAAAAAAATAACTTTCCTATTATAGATATTAGAAATCCTATCTACCTTTATCCCACATTTTCCATGGGATAATTTTATCCGGCTTATATCTCCCTTATATCCGACTTATATCTCCCTTATATCCGACTTTATCATATCCTAAGCAAGCACTAAACGTAAGATAGGATAAATCATATCATATCCGAATTTTATCCTAATTGCCAAACGCAGCCTTATTAAGGATTGCATCCACTTGACAACTCAACTTTCAAATTGGACAACGAGAAAGGATATTAAAGTATTGAATAATACTTATTTACCCATAATAAAGGTTCACCTAGAATCACACCAATATTATGAACTTCGTACCATATACTAAAAATTATACCACCACATCAAAGAAAAAGACTCCGCTTACCTAAGAATCATAATTACAACTAAGCAAAAGAGGTAACATTGACAAAGTAATTCAACTCTCGTTTCTCCAGAGGGGCAACATTTCTCTAAGGTCTGAAACCTAAACAATTTTTCAAGTTCTTAATCCATAGATTTGTTATATAATGCAGATAGTGTAAAAACTGGGGAAATTTTCGTATTTATTTAAATTTATTTTCAGTAATTAAAAAATGAATTATAATGAATCCACTCTTTGAAGTTGATAACCCATTAATTTAGACAAATCATTTTGACAATATCCTACCTTGCTCTTACAGAGATCTATTATGTAATATAATCTGAAAATATAAAAACATAAAAACACATGCGCGGAGCAACTGCACAAGAAGCTGGATCTGCACTACTTTTCCATGAGCACAAAATCTCCACCATCTCACCTGCCTGAAAGATTTCCCTTATATTAGACTGACCCTTTAGTCCGGAGAAAACCACAACAAAAGAAAACTTCCGTCTTCTCACTTCCTGTACACATATATACTCATTCTCCCACCTAAAAGTTTAACATTAGAATTTCGACCAGCGATGATCATCTCAACTTCAGGAACGAGGTCAAGAAACCACAGGACACCCAGCCTCTGTTCTTTCACTTGCTGTCAGTGAAATCTGCATCAATGACATCTCCATCCTGGCCTGTTCCGCTGGAGGAGTCCGAAGACCTGGCCGGCGCCTGGTGCTGGACCTTCATCAGCAGCACCAGGTTGGCTATACAGGGACTGACCTAGCTGCATCACCTCCTGGTTAAGCGCAGCCATTGCATCCTTGATGGCTTGGGTTGAACCACCTGACATTGCATCCTTGAGCTCCTTCAATTTGGCCTCGACCTTCTCTTTCACAGGGCCAGGGACCTTATCGCCCAGCTCCTTGAGCTGCTTTTCGGTCTGGTACACCACCGAGTCTGCCTGATTCTTTGTGTCTATGGCATCCCTCTTCTCTTTGTCCTCCTTCGCAAACTTCTCCGCTTCCTTCACCATCCTTTCTACCTGCAACGATTAACCAGCATCCACTTCATCAGTAAATCAAACTAGACAACATGGAATAAGACGACACAACTTCATTCTGATTTCATTTGTTGATTTATGAAAATGACTGTACCTCATCACTAGGCAAAGTGCTGGCACCGGTAATAGTAATGTCTTGCTTCTTTCCAGTTCCTTTATCCACAGCAGTAACAGAGAGGATTCCGTTGGCATCGATATCAAACTTCACCTCAATTTGAGGGACACCTCGAGGAGCTGGTGGGATACCATCTAGGCGGAAGCTGCCGAGAGATTTATTATCCCTAACAAACTCTCTCTCTCCTTGGAGGACATTAATCTCAACGCTAGTTTGACCATCAGCTGCAGTAGAGAAAACTTCTGATTTAGAAGTTGGAAGAGTCGTGTTCCTTGGAATGATCTTGGTCATGACACCACCCAGTGTCTCCAAACCAAGAGATAGCGGTGTTACATCTAAAAGAACAATGTCGCTAACATCTCCAGCCAAAACACCTGCCTGAGATTAAAGAAGTACATTCGAGTTTCAGTTCAAAATAAGCACAGAACTAACATTAATCATTGAATATACAGAGAACTCTTTGAAGATATTTTACAAACCTGAACGGCAGCTCCAAGTGCAACAACCTCATCAGGGTTGACAGTGACATTGGGTTCCTTACCAGTCATCTTCCGTACAAGCTCCTGAACGGCTGGGATACGTGTCGAACCTCCGACAAGGATGACCTCATCCAGATCTTTGACGGTGAGTTTAGCATCTCTTAAAGCGGTTTCAACTGGTGTTTTAAGCCTGCACAAGAAACATAAGTACTATCAACAAACTGACACATAACAAGCATTTATTGCAATCAAAATTACCTAACTATATACGAAAACTATAGAAGCCATGAAGCATCAGGATGCATGAGAACAAACCCACAGATGCAGTTCTTCCTCTCAGATACCTTATTTTTTTACAGGCAAAAGAAAAGATTACTATTGGGCATCACAGGGCTGCAAACCCATATACAGAAACAGTATCGATTAACGCATTTACAACAAGACAAAGCTTTCCACTTACAAGACAAATCGTCTACCTGTCAAGTAAGTCCGAACACAACTCCTCAAATTTGACCCTTGTCAGTGTCTTTTTCAATGTGCTTTTGGTCCATCTGCAGTGGCAGTAATAAACGGCAAGCTGGACAAATAGAGATTGTCATCAGTGACAAGAATGAGAGAGTGTCGGGGTGCATATGGGGTCAGATTTATCCCAATGGGAGCAAGAGTAACAATACAGTTTATAATGCTACAGCGGCTGGTGTAGTAAGTAAAATCATACAAAAAGAAATATGCATCGCTCCTGGTCATGTTAATACCTGATGTTCGTCTGTTAAAGATGACAATTCAATCTTAGCTTTCTCAGCAGCCTCAGTCAACCTTTGAAGGGCTTGCTTGTCCTTCAGAAGATCTATACCTTCATCCCTCTTGAAGTCTGCTGCTATCCAATCCACAATTCTCTGCATAATTAAAGCACACATTCAGAACTAATATGATTTACAAAAAGGAAGTTGGGTAAGGGGGACCAGTGACAGTCAAAAAAGAGCAAGAAAGCTCATCCATACCTTGTCAAAGTCATCGCCACCCAAATGTGTGTCTCCAGATGTTGAAAGCACTTCAAAGACTCCATCTCCAACTTCAAGAACTACATAGCAAGTAGAATCATAAAGTCCATATGAAATCACACACGCAAATGACAGCAAATGACAATCAAAGCAGTTCCACCCAGTTGTTGGAATGAATAAAGACATTTGTGATGTTCTATCACTATTAGTGTACCTGAGACATCAAAAGTTCCACCGCCAAGGTCAAACACCAGAATGGTCTCATTGTTTTTCTTTTCAAACCCATACGCCAGCGATGCAGCAGTGGGTTCATTAATAATGCGAAGCACTTCTAAGCCAGCAATACGTCCAGCATCCTTTGTTGCGGTCCTTTGCGAGTCATTGAAGTAAGCAGGAACAGTGACCACTGCTTTAGTTACTTTGTCATTCAGAAACTTTGAAGCATCATCCACAAGTTTTCTCAGCACCTACATCCGATGTGTTATGATGTTACAATTCAGTGTCTAGACCGTATACTCAAGCCAACTATCAATCAGCACATTAACTGAAAAAGAAACCAGTTTCCAGTATCTCCACAATCAAATCACGTCAACACATTAAACGTAGATCATGAAGAATGAAACATTCAAACTTTGAAGATTGGGTGCATAGCTCATGCCTATGACCTTCACAATACATTATACTTAGCAGCTAAGATCACACAAGATCATCAACAAAACAAAGAACAACTTGGCATCCCGGAACTCATTAATCTACCCTGTACTCTTAAGCGAATGACTCTCCCTTTAACGAGCTGGACAAGCTGACCACCATGCAATTTTTCCTGCAGTCCAATCCACGAAAAAAGAGACCCACACAAGCTAAGCACACAGCTCCAACTGACCTAATTTTAAATGTTCTAAACTCTGTTTTAACTGAGAATTTATTCCATGAACTGGCAATCAAAATCAGTATCCCACGACCTGACCACAATCGAGAAGAACACACAAGCTTTGAGTTTGGCCTCACAGTAAATGCAACTGTCCTGTTTCCATAGTCTTCAGCTATCCTCCAATTGCAAACTGAATTACCATCCACGGCAGCAACAAAACCACAAGCCCCTCAATCTTTCTTCACACAAATCTTATATCACAGAGGAGTTCTATCAGCCCGCCATGACTCACCAACGGCTAGGTATTGAAACGACACGAATTTATTGAGAACAACTCAACAAACCCAAACATACCATGAGTTGACACGTCTTCACTCGTTTCTAATAAAACACACGCCAAAACATTTCGTTAATGACATGAAATGATACATGTCACCGAAACAAATATGATGGCAGGACACTAATTATTAACAGCCATATCAACAACATATCCTCCTATCTGCAGCTACTCAAAAAAAAAAACAAAGAACTAATAAAAAGACTACAATGGACTATACCTGAGCAGAAATCTCCTCAGCAGCGAACTGCTTGCCAATAGCAGGGCACTCGAACTTGACATTCCCATTCTCATCCCTTACCACCTTATACGAAACCTGCTTGGCCTCCTCGTCCACCTCGGACATCTTCCTCCCGATGAACCTCTTCACCGAGAAGAAGGTGTTTTCCGGGTTCACCACGGCCTGCCGCTTCGCTATCTGCCCGACCAGCCGGTCACCACTTCTCGTGTACGCCACCACGGAGGGCGTGGTCCTCGCCCCTCGGCGTTGGTCACAATGGTGGGCTTCCCTCCCTCCATCGCCGCCACCGCCGAGTTCGTCGTCCCCAAATCGATGCCCACCACTTTCTCACTCACCACCCTCACCGGTCCCACACTGCTCGTCCTCCTCCTATTCGGACTTTTGGCGGTCAGCTTCAAGAACGAGAGCTTTCTTGAATCCAGAGACTCTCCCAAAAACAAGGAACTTGATCGGCGATTCGCTCTCTTGGGGGTTCTTGAAGACGACCCAGTTCGAGCTAGACCCAGGCTGTGGATTTGAGCCGCGCAGGACGCCATCTCTGCGGTTGAATACGCCAACCCAAAAGGCCAAAATCTCGACAGAACAGCCAAAATGAAGTTCTCTCTGTTCTCTCTCTTCTCTCCTTTGAATTTTCAGTGAACAAACGGCTAGCAATTCAATAAGACAATTTCCTTTTTGGCGAGGGCTGAATTTGCAGAGTCGAGTTTGGCGTGAGCAGCAAGGAGGACGAAGAGTGTAATATAGAAAAGTGTCGAAACATGGGAGAACTCGAGAACGATCTGGGTCTGCTTGGCCACGTCGGGGACTGTTGGAAAGTTCGAGGTGCTTCTGAAATTTGGTTGCTTTATATTCTCTCTCGGTGCTGCTTAGAATTTGCCTATGTTTTTCAAAATCCAAATGACCAAAATGCCATTAGACCAAAAAACACAAAATGATGAGCAATGCCAAGTATACTTTAATCTTTTTCTTTTTTTTCTTTTTTTGCTTAGCAAAATAAAAATTCTAAGCATATTTTGTAAATATTCCATTTAAGAATGAATTGTCCAAAGCTTTTAGTACTCAAAAAGTAACCCCACGACATATGGTAATCTTTAAGTGAAAAACTCACCGGCTTATTATTCAAGTAGATACCTCAAAACTTCAAGAAAACTATCACAATTCATCTTTGTTACAACTTTACAAACACAAGCGTAGAGATCCAGTTATTTGAAAATTACAAAACATATTGTTCATAAAAGAAATTCTATAAGTCCTACAAATAGATAAAGTCCAAGCTTTTGACCCGTGTCCAACTCAATAAGCAGTTTGCTTGCAATTGGTATATTTTCAACGGATGATTTGTGCCAAAAATACCATGATGTTTGATCTATCTGCATGCCGTTGAGAGTCACAATTATTAGGTATTTGACAATACAACAATCTTCCCAAAATTGACGTCAACGGAATTGAGTGAATGGTTAATTGTTTTATTTTTATTTTTTTTGCTCAAATAAAATTTGATTATATCTAAAAGTACTCAAACACCAAACCCAAAAAAAAAAAAAAAAAAAAAAAAAAAAAAAAAAAAAAAAAAAAAAAAACACCAAAGCCCGCAACCGGGACATCAAAAAAAGAAGATTCCAAAGAGCTTGAGGACGATGGACTGCCCAATTAGAAGGTAGAGTTTTTAATCGATATTATACCTTACAGATCCAGTCCGCCACACTAATGGACTCTCTTGTACAATGGGTTAAAGAGATTTGCTTGAACCGGTCCATGGTCTTGCGAGCTTCCACGAAAAGAGCATGTGCTTCCCTATTACACTGACTTGAGCTATTAATTTCGTGAACTTAAGCTATGTTTGGTTGTCTGGATATCTTATATGATAGGATTATATAGAAAATGATACGAAATCCAAGGGATTTGGTTATATCATATCCACTAATGATGATCAGAATAATAAAATCGGATACATTCACATCATATCATATATATCATTTAATTAAAATGTCATATCAACAAAAATTAATCACAAATTTTACAAATGAAGATGGTCAAAATCTCTCAAACATTCTTGTCAACTTCATTTGTATTTTTATTTTCCTCTTTTTTTAATTATTATTATTTTTATTTCTTTCTTCCCCTTCCTTCATTCTCTAATAAAATTTTATTGATAGAAAATTGTACTAATATACCTAAAATAATAAAATGCCTAAAATATGTAATAAATATAAATTTATATATTCGAATATATAAATAAAATTAAATTAAAAATAAAATATTTATTTTTTGTAATTTTGAATTTCTTCTATTAGGATCCAAATATTATTTATATTGAATATAATTTTAAATTTGCTAATTTAAGAAGTTTTTAATTTGCAAAAAAAAAAATTATTACAAATATTAGAAATCATATCCACATTTATCACATCTCTTTTATGAGATAATTTTATCCAGCTTATATCTTATTTATCTCCAACTTTATTTTGTCTTAAGCAAAGGCCAAATATGGGATACGATAAATCTTGTTATATCCTAAATTTTACCCTAATTGCCAAATCGGGAAAAGTCTTAAAAAATCCAACCTTTTGTCTTTTGCGCCCTAAACTTTTTTTTTGCCGATTTAGTTCTAAACCTTTTACGTTCGTATCGATTCGGTCCTTTCCTAGCCAATTTTGGTTGGAATTTGTTGACTAGAAGCCTCGCCACCTGACGGCTCGATTGCGCGCTAACGTGGATAACTTTTAATAATATTTTAATTTTTTAAATTTTTTTCTCCTTTTTTATTATTATTTATTATTTATTTTTTTCTTCCCTCTTCTTCCTCTAGCTAGTCATCGGTCCGGCCACCTTGCCGGTGGCTATGAGGGTGGCGAGGGTCAAGCCTCGCCTGACGAATCGCCGCCGCGAGGGAAACTAGGCAAAAATTTGGGGCCGGAGCCGCGCGACTAAGACCCCCAAGCCCCGCAAACCCTAAAGACGATGACGACGAGCAAAGAGAGGAAATTTGTAGGGCGAGATTGGGATTGGGGAACGGAGCGGGAGAGTTGGCAGGCTCGCCCTCACCGGCCTCGAGGCCGGCGGCCGAGGCTCGCCTTGCCGACCCGTTGAGGGTCGAGCCTCACCCGCCCTCATAGCCACGCGCCGAGGTCCGGCGATCACCTGAGGAAGAAGAGGGAAGAAAAATAAAAATAAAAAATAAAAATAAAAAATAAAAAGAGAAAAAATTTAAAGATATTAAAATATTATTAAAAGCTTCCCACGTAACGCCAATCAGCCACGTTAATGGCACGGTCGAATTAGCAAAATCCAGTCAAAATTAGCCTGAAAAGAATGAATTGGCACAACGTAAAAATGTTTAGGATTAAATAAGCATTAAAAAAGATTTAGACCAAATCGGCACAAAGACAAAAGATTTAGAACTTTTGGCACTTTCCCTGCCAAACCCAACCTAAAGACTGGCAATCAGACTCAAGTATGACCCTTTTTTCCTTTTTTACTTCAAGGAGAGAGAGAGAGAGAGCTGCGAGCAAATCCTTTCTTCCTTTTTTGCTTTAGTAAATTGCTTTATTTAGTTGTGACAATCTCATTATTTTCGGGTCAATTGGCTCTTAAAAACCATGCTCCTTCCCTTATGGTGGATGTCTTATTCAATTCAAGGCACGTGAACAGGCTAGTTCACATTAATTGAATCGAAAGTTCAATGGTCCAGATTTAGAAGTAAAAAATATGCAAAACTTTACAAAGTGGATTGGATGAAATAAACGAACATTATTGTTATCTATCATATGATGAAGGACAAGACCGAGGTCGTTTGTCTTCTTCACATTTTGTAAGATGCCCAAAGAAGTTTGTGCATCATATAATAAACATAATTAGTGCACGCCGAACTTATCCAACAGTCATGTTTTAGAATTCCATAGTGTACAAACATGTTTTGGTAGTTACAGTTCACAATGCACATATCCATCTGATCTCTTTCCGTAAATACAAGTCATTCAATCAAAAAATTTACAGAACATATTAAGAGACCTCGAGGGAGGACTAGATAAGATCTAACGATCGGGACAGTACCGACATCTATCGGGAATTATGAGGAGAAGAGAAGGAAATTCACAGGAGCAATTAAATCCCAATAGCATCGAGAAGCTCCGAGTGTTGACTCACAGAAACTAATGTATTGGCCACAATAGCACCGCTGGCTGCAACAGCAGGGACCCCGATTCCCGGAAAAGTAGAATCGCCGCAACAGAAAAGCTGAGGGATAGGGGTTGAATGTCCAGGGAAAGAGTCCTTACCTGCTTGAATAGCTGGACCGTATGTTCCTCTGTTTCTACGAAGAAATCTTTGATGCGTCAATGGAGTTCCAATCAACTTCACCGTGCATTTGTCCCGGTTGAATCCTGGTCCGAGTACACACTCGACAGCTCTCCACATAACCTGGTGGATTAATGCACAAATTAGGGTCTTTCTGCCTTTGACTTGAAAGTTTTACCAGCTCCTCGATGTGGAGAAGCAGATCTATGTAGAAATACCTCTGATCTTTCAAGCTTCAGTTTCTTGTACTCAGCGCTGCTGCGGTCGAGTCCTTCCCAGAGTTCATATGGTTCCGTACCAGGGGTGTATGCATGCAAAACATGTTTCCCTGGTGGCGCCAGATCTGGACTAAGTACGCTTGGTACAGATAATAGAACCACATTCTGATCGGCATCGACTCCTCTTTCCCAGTCATTCACAACTATATGATGAATTCCTAAATCCTCACGTATACCCTGAGAAGGAACAAATTTTCTAAAGAGCTTCACAGACGAATCAAATTTTGAAACAACAAAGACAAAATAAAGCAACTAGCCCTAAAAAAAAGAAGCAAAACACTAAGCAGGACAAGAAACTCATAATTACTAATTAGCCCGTAAGATAGCAAGGAACATGAAGTGCTATTGCCAGAAATATCTCCAGTACATTGCCTCTCTCTGTCTCTCTGTCTCTCTCTGCACGCTTGCACACTAATTCCGCTGTGCTTCAGTGTGTGAAAATGAAGAAGCACAGCAAATCTAATGACAAAAAAAAAACTCATAAAGTAAAGCCCTCGAGAGATTTGGATTGGAAACTTATGCATCATCAAGAAATTCCAGATAGCCTTCATCAGCAGGAAGATAAAAACTAAGCGGATGCAGAATTAGAGTACTGACAAAGTGTGCAACATGTTGCAATGTGGTTACGTACAGAGTATGAAGTGTAGGGAGGCTACATCATGTATGCCAAAAACCTTTTTCCCTTTGCTGTTTAATGCTTAAGAAAGTATAAAAGTAAAAAAGACATCCGGCATCCTGCGAAATTATAAAGCAGACAGACCAAGTGGAACTGAGAAAACTGTCCCTAGAAAGATTGCAATGCTCACCTCAGCATCAAAACCAAGATGAAGATGCATGAAAGATTCACACTGGGGAGTCCTCTTAACCCTATCTGAATACGACTGGATAACGTCCTCAGGTAACAAACCTAAAGTGTCCCACATAGACGCATTGCTGACGACGGCTTTCTTGGCACGCACGAACTGCAATAGCCCAGATGCAGTTCTTTAATTTGAGTTGATCTTATGATAAAATCCAGTTAAAACAATTTTTAAGTCTTGAAGTTTCCCTAAAAAGTCCACTCACTTGACCACTTCTTAATTTGACTCAATGGCTCGACCGTTTTCAACAACAATCTTTTCCACGTGACCCTGAGAGAAACCGTCCACCAAATTTTTGCATTCCCTGATGAGGGCATCAACAATAGCTCCACTTCCATGAAGAGGGTAGTCAAGACTGCAACCAGGTTTGTACCACTGGCAAACATGTATATCTGAAAATTGCAGATATAAGGTGTCACCTCCTCAGAGGGTGGATATAAGGTATAAAAAAGTAAGATACATATTTCAGGCATCCAAGCAATTTGTTGATAAACAACCAGCCAGCTAGAAACTTCAAATACTAGAGGTTACATGCAAGAACTCAGAAATTAATCAGTTAAGGACAGCAGGAATAACTGCATGGAAAGAGAAAATCTCTCTTGTTAACATCAGGATTCAACATAACCATTTGAGCATCACCCCATTGTTTATTTACTAAAGAAATTGCTAGGAAGTTGTACTTTCTGCAAGATGGTAAACAACACCCAAAAGCAACTCACAACACTGCATAATGTGGTAGAATATAAAAGCTCCAAATGATTGACTATCCTCCTAAACTATTCAATAACAGATACTTAACTTCTCAAACTTTATCAAGTGGGTAAAGATTTAATTCACTGAGCAACACGGTGCATGCTTTGAGGTTTTAAAGTTTGCAAATCAATTGATCACAATCTTTATAACTACCAGAAAATACTCTCAAAAGAGGACTAGGGTCAATCATTTCATATACTGTTACAATAGGAACAGGCTATTCACATGGAACTAGTTACGCAAGCAGAAACTGTATCAAATAAGTTCATGAAAGAGAATATGGACATCCCAAGGATAACAATGACCAATCTTAGGAGATTTTCAATATTTAAAAACGTCATAGTTACCATCTCTGCTGAGAGTATACCATTAGATTTCACCCCGCAAGAAGAAAAGGCAAGAAGGTCCACCCAATTCATATAAAAGGATCTTTTAGTTCCAATGAGTCAATGATTTCAGAGAAGGGTCTAAGAAGCTTTGT